>JBBPBX010079746.1:0-16322 GCA_038048925.1 Garcialebias charrua
TATATATATATATACATATATATATATATATATATATACATATATACATATATTCATATATATATATACATATATATGTAGTGATACACCTAGCCTCTGATATTTTAGGCTTGACCTTCAAGTACACCTCTCTGCATCTCTTTGAACTCTAAGTGTTACACCTTCTTGAAGCCCTCAAGGAGACGATTGGACACTTATATTGGTTAACAATTATTATGAATTAATGGACACTAATTAATCAGATTGAACTTTCTCTTTAATGTGTGTTAATTCAGAATTGATCAAACAGTATTTTTGTCATTTCAATGATGATTTGACTAAGCTGGTATATTTTAAATATGACAAAGTTAAGAGAACATCTCAGAATGATCGTGCTTTGAACTGTCTGCTCTAGGCAGAATAAGTGTCTAAAGTTGAAGGAACAATCCTTCGTATTTGTTTGAACTGTTTTTGTTTCGAAGGAAAAGTGCTAGACATAGCTTGCTTTCGGTCTCCCGTCCTTTCTAAAAACAATGAATCAGTTCTCAAAACAAAGTACTGACTTGTTCACATGCACCTGCATCTTCTCACGTATGTTTTCTATGTTTTGTCTACCCTATCATCTGTCACTCAAACTCACTCACTTGCAAAGTCACACCCTCTCTAGGGGTGCGACAACCAATCAGCAGGAAGTATGTGACTAAGTCACACCCCCTTCTTAAGGGGCACTTCCTGCATTTTGGGTTAGTTTTTGGAAGAGAACTAACTGCCAACTGGTTTCTCTCCTTTGGGAAAAGCTGGAGACGGCCCGGTCATGTGTCAACGACCCACGTCTCAGCTGGAATCATAGTAAAGCCTTACTTTGATCTATTCACTCATTTCTGGAAGAATTTGTTTTCTGAAGTTTTACTTTGAAAGTTCAACCAGTGCGATTGGGGCCTGTTCCTGCCGGTGAAAGCGTGCTCCCGCTCGTCTGATCCAGTCATACACGCACGAAGTCATCTGGGCGTTCACTGGACAACACAGTCCGTTAGTGTCCACAAACTTCTCAGTCCTCACCTCGCAAGACGTCTCGTCACCAGGTAAAGAGGCGTTTGTATGCTGCACGTGTCGGAAGTACAGCTAAGATCCGTATGGGAAAGCTCGCCACCCTGGTTGTTTTCAAAATAATTAACTTTAGTTAACTTAGCTTCCACGTATTTCTTCCTCCTATTTCTTATTTTTCATAAGCTATTAATCTGTCAAGTAATGTGCCAACAGTTTAAGTTCCTGACTGTCTGTTTGTTTTAATTTGAATTCTTGTCAACTTAGTTAGTAAATCAGAGCTAATATCGATACAAATGTTTAATGTAATTTTTGTGATAGTTTCAATAAAAGGTCTATTTTTCTGGTAGACCAACATAAGTTGAGCCTCTTGTGAAATTACATTTCTGGCTAATCACATCGTCAGATTTATTGATTTATTCTGAAAAAGTTGAGACCCCGTGAATTGGTGGCATGTTTGTGCAGATAAAAGTCTGCTCAGCGATACGCACCTAAAACTATAGGTAAGTCAGTAAACTGACCTCGTTTGTGTTTAATTACACAAACGGCCTATAGATTTCCTTTACATATTGGTGGCCGCGTACGCTCTGCTGAAAGATTAAATTGATAAGTTGTTTTTGTAGCTTATTTTTGTTACGGTGTTGTTGTTGGCATAGTTTGCATCCTGGTTTTGGGCTTATAAGAATAGTTCTGGCTGGTGGAGTGTCCGGGAGTTGCTGATCGTGGCATTGTCTGGATTATTTCCCGATAGAATTATTTTTTTATTTCACATTTCAACGTCTGTTTGAAGCTGCGGATGAATGATTGTTTGTTTTTGTGAGACGTTTCATTACGTGTCGCGAGGCTGCATGCATTTTTTCGTTTTGTGACCGCCGAGTCACCACTGCTTCATTTTCTTACATCTGCGATTTTCTGTTGAAGCTGTTTCACACATTTGCTGCTCCATTTTTACCTAATCTGTTACAACGTGTTGTTAGCCGAGGTTCGGGAAAAACCCACTCCGCTTTGGACCGGACTGTGATCCGGTTCCGTTTGACGTAAAGTCCGTTGTTGTACACAGTTAGCGTGCTGCCTCCCCTGGGGGCGTGAGAGTTAGCTGGGATGTGTTGTGCTCGTTAACAGAATTTTTCTGCGGTGTAAAAGTCGTTTATTTTGTGGAAGAGAGTCCAGTACTTTGGGTCGAGTTAATGCTAAACGGTACCGGGACAAGATGGCTGCTTAAAACGCTGTGATTGGTCCATTGTGTGTTGTGTTCAAAGAACGTTGGTTTCTGTAAACTCTGGTTGTCAGATTCATTTATGTACTCATTTCTGACGGTTTGTTTGTGTTGTTTGAGTTCTATGCACGTGATATCGTCGAAGACTGGCTTTACCGCGGTGTTTTGCGATATTCATGACTGTTTTAGAACGTTGAAAAGTCCGTTCCACGCTTTTGTTCGACCGACCGCAGGTCCGTGAACACACCGCTCGAACGGCACGTCGCACGTGGGCGGCGTTAGGTTTGGAAGACACAGTTTCCCATGAACACTTGGGTTTTAGAACTACAGTTCTGTCTTCGCTGTGATTGGTCGATTACGCTGTAAGTGTTGACGCTTGCGCAGTGGGTGAAGCCCGCTCCTCGTCAACTTTCACTTCACAGCTGCTAGTCCCAGACGAGTTTCCGTGCTTGTTTGTCCATTACTGTCATTGAAAAGACTGTTTAAACGCGGTGTTTTTGAGATTTTTAATGGGTGGATTGAGTCGGTTGCTCTGAGACTGCCGATCGCCATGTGACCAGGTCACGTGACACCGATTTTGCCGGTTTTATGAGGACCGACCTTATTTCTTTTAAACGCAGTTTAAAAGGTTTCACAGTTCAACCGATTTTGCTCACATGATTTCGTTTTTGTGAGCCTGGGGCTCTGAAGCTGTACCACGTAACGCTTTGGGTCTGTCTGCTTGATGCTTTTCATCCGTGTTAGATGTCTGTGGGCTAAAAGCTGCAGCTTCGCTCACGGGTGATAACAGCGCCTCTATAGCGGTCAGATAGAGACATTGCAGTCGCTGTGATATACATTTCCAGCGCTGTCACCCCATCTGCTGGTTACTTTAGAAGACGCAGTCTTCCTGTAATTTGTACATGCTGAATGTTCCTGTTTTAGACGGGAAACATTTTGAGAATATTGTACACACAGCACCCTTTCATTTGATTTTCACGTATAATCAAATGTTGATGGCAGAACAGTTACACAGATTTAATACAGACATGTCTGTTTTTGATAAGCCTTGACACTTTTATCATCAATTCTGTGCAAAACTAGCTCTCTGTCCCTGTGTTTTTAAACTGCAAGTTTAAAATAACACACAGGAGGCATTTTTTGTCTTGGTTTTCACAAATAATCAGACAAAAACTAGCCGACCTTGATGGTCGTCTCACTGATTTTTGACAATTTCATAATAATCACTGATTTTTGTTAAATTTCACGTCTTGGATGTTACTGTGCAGCTGCACACAGGCCCTCCTATTTATTTTAGATACAAGTTTATTTAGAATAACAAGCTGGTAGGCCTTGCTCCCTACGGTGGCTTCATTTAATTTGTGTTTCACAAATTTCCAGATAAGGTGGAGGCCTCTGCACATGAGGCTCCTGCTGCCACGACAGCCGTTTTTGTTTGACCTTGTCACAGGTCGACAAATTAATAAAAATCACTGATTTTTATTTGATCTCACATCTTGGACTCCATGTTGACTGCCGAAGGCGTCTCATGGTGAGACTGCACACTGTGATATAAGACCCACGTTACTTGATTTTCACAGAACATCAGTACAAAGATGGACGTTCAAACAGGTGCATCCTTTGATAGGCACTTAGCTGCAAAGAACGTCCTTCAGGAACCAGGTGAACATCCCCTGGTGTTTTACGACAGGCTCCTCTCTGTTTACACAGGGAATAAAACTGTACCTGGCTTAGAGGAAGATGCAGAGTTTAAAAATCGTTTCACTTTGAATCTGATACCTTTCATAATGAAATGTGTTCGCTTCAATGTTAATTGCAAAGAGAGTACCATGGCAGAAATTAAACAATGTGCTGTGGAATTTTTTGACATGCTCGAACAGCGAAAAACACCCTCAGTGGTGTGCCCAGGTCAAAAGGTCACATCCCACTCGCAGGAAGTAGAAGAGGTTCCCTCTCCTTCAAAGTGCGAGAGGTCACAGGTTTTTCATAATAACATACAACAGCATGGTGCTACGAGCTGTAGGAGTTCTGAACCCCCTGCCCCTCAGGTTGAAAACCTTGAGATGAGCAGAGAACCACACAAGGTAGGTGTTCGCCCTCCAGATGAACCCAGATGGTCCGGATCGAACCAAAAGAGTTCTCTCATGGATCTCACTGTAGGTGAAATTCGAAGGAGGTTGCATGGGAACCGTGAACCATTGAAAAATGGTCTGTCCCGACATGTGCCCCCGAGGAGCGGCCCTCCTGCCCATGCCCCTCGAACTGCACAGTTCGAGACATGCAAAGAGTCACACAAGCTCCAGATTATGGAAGCGGCGCCTCCGCGCGCGGACGTGACTGAGATTGTGAGTTGTTTGTCAAATGATTTGAATGTTACAGTGGTTGACCAAGCTGACACAACGTGTGACGTTGTCCTTGATGATAACACAAACAACGTTGTTCGACCTGATGAAGCGGCGCGCAGCACTGCCTTTTGCAACAACTCAGTGCACACAGTTGACAACAACAACGTCAACACTGACATAGATGCTGGCAGCAAACAAATTGCTGAAATTCCACATCCTGAAGGTCATGAGGCAGACAACCTTCATGATGCTGACAGCGACGATGATTACACAGACGGAGTTACACGTACTCAGAGGCGTGTGCTTAAACCTAGAAGGTTTCTGTGTAAGTTTATGAGAATGGGGCACGCTAAGAAAGCTTACCTGCCACTCAGACTGGAAGGGGTCTTTGCGCGAGAGGCACTCCTGGATAGCGGCTCAGATGTGACTATCATGTCAGCCGAGCTGTTTGAGAGGCTACGGACCGCCGCTAACAGTGTTGGCAGAGTGATACCCCAGTCAGAATGTGCTATAGAGTTGCGAGGACTCTCAGAAATGGGTACAACCCTGACAGCTATTGCCATGGTTCACATGCAGATTGGCGAGACGACAATTTGCCATCCGGTACATGTGTCTACGGTGGACTCCTGCCCATTTCTGGTCGGCCAAGATTTTATAAGTCGCTTTGAAGCGATTATAGATTATGGCAGTCAGACAATGTGGGCCACAGTGAGCAGTCCTCTGCCAATCGAGGTGCCTCCCCAAGGTCAGGACACTGACTGTCTAACAACAGGTACCGCTGAGGTCACATGGGATTCCCCAACCGAGACCACGAGCCCGGTATGTGAACCTTCATATACAGGTGAGACAGAGGAGACTCAACAATTGGACCAGACTCTGGCCCATCACGAGGACCTCCTCTGCGAGCTGACACCTTCAGCACTCACTGAGCACTACCTACCACCGGTAGAAGAAGGTGTGGAGATCCATGGGTCCCACACCGATGACGCTGTACTGTCCTATGGGACGGGTAATTCGGCAAACAGCCAAGCTTTCAGTGAAGTCTTGGTTCAAGGACATCTGAGCCCACAAGGTGACAGTCTACAACACGCTGACAGTCACTTGGACTTCATTGTTACAAATTTTGAGGACCCCTCCTTGAACAAAAGGGGGGCAGACTCAACTTCCTACCACAGGTAGAGGACGGTGTAGAGATCCAAGGATCACACACCGAGAACGCTGTGCTGTCCTCTGGGACAGGTCATTCAGCCATCAGCCAAGCTTTTGATGAAACCTTGGTTCAAGAGCATTTGAATCTAGAACTACTCAGAGATGACATAGTTCTTACAGACTCAAAGAGCACCTCTTCATTCATGAAGTGGGAAGACATACATCACAACGACAGTGACACGCCTGCGACGGCGCCGACAGTTGTGACACACCTGCATTACGCAGAAAGAGGTAAACGTACAGAGGTACGTTGGCCGAAACCTGTAAGGTTCCTGTACAAGGTTCCCAATAAACTGCGCGAACAGCTTAAACTAAACAATGGCATCCTAACTCGTGCCCATGGACGGACGTCCACACCCGTGTGCATGGTCCCTCATGACCACAGGGGGGTGATGTTAGGTCATGCCCATGTCAAGGACAAAGATTTCAATAACCCCACAAACGACAAAGAGCTCGGAAACTCACAGACTTCATGGGAAAACAAGGTCGTCCAGACACAGGATAGTAAATAAACTAAACAGTTTAAACTATTCTAGTTGCGAAAAGAAACCGTTCCAACTAGAACTTAGAAACGCTAAGCATAAAACCCACAACAAAAACTAACCTTAACAACCGTTTAAATCTGCAGGATTTAATTGACATCGGTTATAAAGCTAAGAACTGTTTTTCTTGTGTGTGACACGTTGGAATCTGACGACCAGAGCGAGTTTGTTGTAGTGAAACGTTGTTTTTAGTTGCTTGATTGCTACTTTTGTTGTTATTGACGTTGTTAGTGTTTTCTGAACACTCCCAGCCAATAGAGGTTTTGATTGTTGATTAGTTGAAGACTTAAATGGATTTTAACTATGCCAACATGCTGTTCATTTTGTTAAAGATCTCAATCTTTGAAGAGTCATAGTAGATTAATACTACTTAAGGTACTATAATCTACACTGATCTCCCAATCATTTAGGTAGAACCGATTCGATCGTTTCTATTCTAGATCTATTCATTTTGATGAGTCTCGCCATAGACTTCAAAATTTATAGGGAATACCAAATCTTGCGTCGTTCGTCTAAAAGACAACAGACATTTAGACCAAACTAGATTTCATTTTTTTTATTTTAGTTTAACCTAAACTAAATAATGAATGGAGGAATAGTTTGAATGAAGAGGCCTTCGTTACAGAAGCCCTCCACATTTCTATAGGTATAGATCCCTATATCTGATTTTTACAGCATTGATCCACCCCTTAATTGGTAATTGTAGCTGATCTAATCCATGATAGCTTACATACCAGGTGCATATAGGTAAGGCTTAATGTAGAATCCCTATCATAAGCCCACCTAAAACCACATAATTGCATGACACATTGAACCAGGGTGGCACCGACTGGAAGCCATCCAGCCTGCAACCTTCGATGTGGGGACCTGCTGATCCAACGTTGGTCTTCAACCTTCATCCAAGGCCCGCCTCCTCTGCTTCAATCGAGGGATCCCCTCTACATGCTGATTAAAACCATTCTTGCTGATGAAATCAATAACCCCCATCGTTGTGGATTTACCGTTGTGGATTATAAGACTTTGTTTCCAAGGGATCACAGACTCAGTTTTCCATGGGTTAACAGACTATGTTTTCCAAAGGATTGAAAGCTTACCGCAAAGGGATTACCTACGAACAGTATGGAATTTCCAAAACATTATGGGAGTATAATTTTGAACTTTTTTTTGACTTTTTTTTTCCACTTGCTGGATTACATAGAGGTCAGAGACATTCGGTGGTATCCTTTCGTGTTGGAACTCATCTCCAAGGACAGGCGATGACTTCCAAAAAGGGGGACTGTAGTGATACACCTAGCCTCTGATATTTTAGGCTTGACCTTCAAGTACACCTCTCTGCATCTCTCTGGAACTCTAAGTGTTACACCTTCTTGAAGCCCTCAAGGAGACGATTGGACACTTATATTGGTTAACAATTATTATGAATTAATGGACACTAATTAATCAGATTGAACTTTCTCTTTAATGTGTGTTAATTCAGAATTGATCAAACAGTATTTTTGTCATTTCAATGATGATTTGACTAAGCTGGTATATTTTAAATATGACAAAGTTAAGAGAACATCTCAGAATGATCGTGCTTTGAACTGTCTGCTCTAGGCAGAATAAGTGTCTAAAGTTGAAGGAACAATCCTTCGTATTTGTTTGAACTGTTTTTGTTTCGAAGGAAAAGTGCTAGACATAGCTTGCTTTCGGTCTCCCGTCCTTTCTAAAAACAATGAATCAGTTCTCAAAACAAAGTACTGACTTGTTCACATGCACCTGCATCTTCTCACGTATGTTTTCTATGTTTTGTCTACCCTATCATCTGTCACTCAAACTCACTCACTTGCAAAGTCACACCCTCTCTAGGGGTGCGACAACCAATCAGCAGGAAGTATGTGACTAAGTCACACCCCCTTCTTAAGGGGCACTTCCTGCATTTTGGGTTAGTTTTTGGAAGAGAACTAACTGCCAACTGGTTTCTCTCCTTTGGGAAAAGCTGGAGACGGCCCGGTCATGTGTCAACGACCCACGTCTCAGCTGGAATCATAGTAAAGCCTTACTTTGATCCATTCACTCATTTCTGGAAGAATTTGTTTTCTGAAGTTTTACTTTGAAAGTTCAACCAGTGCGATTGGGGCCTGTTCCTGCCGGTGAAAGCGTGCTCCCGCTCGTCTGATCCAGTCATACACGCACGAAGTCATCTGGGCGTTCACTGGACAACACAGTCCGTTAGTGTCCACAAACTTCTCAGTCCTCACCTCGCAAGACGTCTCGTCACCAGGTAAAGAGGCGTTTGTATGCTGCACGTGTCGGAAGTACAGCTAAGATCCGTATGGGAAAGCTCGCCACCCTGGTTGTTTTCAAAATAATTAACTTTAGTTAACTTAGCTTCCACGTATTTCTTCCTCCTATTTCTTATTTTTCATAAGCTATTAATCTGTCAAGTAATGTGCCAACAGTTTAAGTTCCTGACTGTCTGTTTGTTTTAATTTGAATTCTTGTCAACTTAGTTAGTAAATCAGAGCTAATATCGATACAAATGTTTAATGTAATTTTTGTGATAGTTTCAATAAAAGGTCTATTTTTCTGGTAGACCAACATAAGTTGAGCCTCTTGTGAAATTACATTTCTGGCTAATCACATCGTCAGATTTATTGATTTATTCTGAAAAAGTTGAGACCCCGTGAATTGGTGGCATGTTTGTGCAGATAAAAGTCTGCTCAGCGATACGCACCTAAAACTATAGGTAAGTCAGTAAACTGACCTCGTTTGTGTTTAATTACACAAACGGCCTATAGATTTCCTTTACATATTGGTGGCCGCGTACGCTCTGCTGAAAGATTAAATTGATAAGTTGTTTTTGTAGCTTATTTTTGTTACGGTGTTGTTGTTGGCATAGTTTGCATCCTGGTTTTGGGCTTATAAGAATAGTTCTGGCTGGTGGAGTGTCCGGGAGTTGCTGATCGTGGCATTGTCTGGATTATTTCCCGATAGAATTATTTTTTTATTTCACATTTCAACGTCTGTTTGAAGCTGCGGATGAATGAATGTTTGTTTTTGTGAGACGTTTCATTACGTGTCGCGAGGCTGCATGCATTTTTTCGTTTTGTGACCGCCGAGTCACCACTGCTTCATTTTCTTACATCTGCGATTTTCTGTTGAAGCTGTTTCACACATTTGCTGCTCCATTTTTACCTAATCTGTTACAACGTGTTGTTAGCCGAGGTTCGGGAAAAACCCACTCCGCTTTGGACCGGACTGTGATCCGGTTCCGTTTGACGTAAAGTCCGTTGTTGTACACAGTTAGCGTGCTGCCTCCCCTGGGGGCGTGAGAGTTAGCTGGGATGTGTTGTGCTCGTTAACAGAATTTTTCTGCGGTGTAAAAGTCGTTTATTTTGTGGAAGAGAGTCCAGTACTTTGGGTCGAGTTAATGCTAAACGGTACCGGGACAAGATGGCTGCTTAAAACGCTGTGATTGGTCCATTGTGTGTTGTGTTCAAAGAACGTTGGTTTCTGTAGACTCTGGTTGTCAGATTCATTTATGTACACATTTCTGACGGTTTATTTGTGTTGTTTGAGTTCTATGCACGTGATATCGTCGAAGACTGGCTTTACCGCGGTGTTTTGCGATATTTATGACTGTTTTAGAACGTTGAAAAGTCCGTTCCACGCTTTTGTTCGACCGACCGCAGGTCCGTGAACACACCGCTCGAACGGCACGTCGCACGTGGGCGGCGTTAGGTTTGGAAGACACAGTTTCCCATGAACACTTGGGTTTTAGAACTACAGTTCTGTCTTCGCTGTGATTGGTCGATTACGCTGTAAGTGTTGACGCTTGCGCAGTGGGTGAAGCCCGCTCCTCGTCAACTTTCACTTCACAGCTGCTTGTCCCAGACGAGTTTCCGTGCTTGTTTGTCCATTACTGTCATTGAAAAGACTGTTTAAACGCGGTGTTTTTGAGATTTTAATGGGTGGATTGAGTCGGTTGCTCTGAGACTGCCGATCGCCATGTGACCAGGTCACGTGACACCGATTTTGCCGGTTTTATGAGGACCGACCTTATTTCTTTTAAACGCAGTTTAAAAGGTTTCACAGTTCAACCGATTTTGCTCACATGATTTCGTTTTTGTGAGCCTGGGGCTCTGAAGCTGTACCACGTAACGCTTTGGGTCTGTCTGCTTGATGCTTTTCATCCGTGTTAGATGTCTGTGGGCTAAAAGCTGCAGCTTCGCTCACGGGTGATAACAGCGCCTCTATAGCGGTCAGATAGAGAAATTGCAGTCGCTGTGATATACATTTCCAGCGCTGTCACCCCATCTGCTGGTTACTTTAGAAGACGCAGTCTTCCTGTAATTTGTACATGCTGAATGTTCCTGTTTTAGACGGGAAACATTTTGAGAATATTGTACACACAGCACCCTTTCATTTGATTTTCACGTATAATCAAATGTTGATGGCAGAACAGTTACACAGATTTAATACAGACATGTCTGTTTTTGATAAGTCTTGACACTTTTATCATCAATTCTGTGCAAAACTAGCTCTCTGTCCCTGTGTTTTTAAACTGCAAGTTTAAAATAACACACAGGAGGCATTTTTTGTCTTGGTTTTCACAAATAATCAGACAAAAACTAGCCGACCTTGATGGTCGTCTCACTGATTTTTGACAATTTCATAATAATCACTGATTTTTGTTAAATTTCACGTCTTGGATGTTACTGTGCAGCTGCACACAGGCCCTCCTATTTATTTTAGATACAAGTTTATTTAGAATAACAAGCTGGTAGGCCTTGCTCCCTACGGTGGCTTCATTTAATTTGTGTTTCACAAATTTCCAGATAAGGTGGAGGCCTCTGCACATGAGGCTCCTGCTGCCACGACAGCCGTTTTTTGTTTGACCTTGTCACAGGTCGACAAATTAATAAAAATCACTGATTTTTATTTGATCTCACATCTTGGACTCCATGTTGACTGCCGAAGGCGTCTCATGGTGAGACTGCACACTGTGATATAAGACCCACGTTACTTGATTTTCACAGAACATCAGTACAAAGATGGACGTTCAAACAGGTGCATCCTTTGATAGGCACTTAGCTGCAAAGAACGTCCTTCAGGAACCAGGTGAACATCCCCTGGTGTTTTACGACAGGCTCCTCTCTGTTTACACAGGGAATAAAACTGTACCTGGCTTAGAGGAAGATGCAGAGTTTAAAAATCGTTTCACTTTGAATCTGATACCTTTCATAATGAAATGTGTTCGCTTCAATGTTAATTGCAAAGAGAGTACCATGGCAGAAATTAAACAATGTGCTGTGGAATTTTTTGACATGCTCGAACAGCGAAAAACACCCTCAGTGGTGTGCCCAGGTCAAAAGGTCACATCCCACTCGCAGGAAGTAGAAGAGGTTCCCTCTCCTTCAAAGTGCGAGAGGTCACAGGTTTTTCATAATAACATACAACAGCATGGTGCTACGAGCTGTAGGAGTTCTGAACCCCCTGCCCCTCAGGTTGAAAACCTTGAGATGAGCAGAGAACCACACAAGGTAGGTGTTCGCCCTCCAGATGAACCCAGATGGTCCGGATCGAACCAAAAGAGTTCTCTCATGGATCTCACTGTAGGTGAAATTCGACGGAGGTTGCATGGGAACCGTGAACCATTGAAAAATGGTCTGTCCCGACATGTGCCCCCGAGGAGCGGCCCTCCTGCCCATGCCCCTCGAACTGCACAGTTCGAGACATGCAAAGAGTCACACAAGCTCCAGATTATGGAAGCGGCGCCTCCGCGCGCGGACGTGACTGAGATTGTGAGTTGTTTGTCAAATGATTTGAATGTTACAGTGGTTGACCAAGCTGACACAACGTGTGACGTTGTCCTTGATGATAACACAAACAACGTTGTTCGACCTGATGAAGCGGCGCGCAGCACTGCCTTTTGCAACAACTCAGTGCACACAGTTGACAACAACAACGTCAACACTGACATAGATGCTGGCAGCAAACAAATTGCTGAAATTCCACATCCTGAAGGTCATGAGGCAGACAACCTTCATGATGCTGACAGCGACGATGATTACACAGACGGAGTTACACGTACTCAGAGGCGTGTGCTTAAACCTAGAAGGTTTCTGTGTAAGTTTATGAGAATGGGGCACGCTAAGAAAGCTTACCTGCCACTCAGACTGGAAGGGGTCTTTGCGCGAGAGGCACTCCTGGATAGCGGCTCAGATGTGACTATCATGTCAGCCGAGCTGTTTGAGAGGCTACGGACCGCCGCTAACAGTGTTGGCAGAGTGATACCCCAGTCAGAATGTGCTATAGAGTTGCGAGGACTCTCAGAAATGGGTACAACCCTGACAGCTATTGCCATGGTTCACATGCAGATTGGCGAGACGACAATTTGCCATCCGGTACATGTGTCTACGGTGGACTCCTGCCCATTTCTGGTCGGCCAAGATTTTATAAGTCGCTTTGAAGCGATTATAGATTATGGCAGTCAGACAATGTGGGCCACAGTGAGCAGTCCTCTGCCAATCGAGGTGCCTCCCCAAGGTCAGGACACTGACTGTCTAACAACAGGTACCGCTGAGGTCACATGGGATTCCCCAACCGAGACCACGAGCCCGGTATGTGAACCTTCATATACAGGTGAGACAGAGGAGACTCAACAATTGGACCAGACTCTGGCCCATCACGAGGACCTCCTCTGCGAGCTGACACCTTCAGCACTCACTGAGCACTACCTACCACCGGTAGAAGAAGGTGTGGAGATCCATGGGTCCCACACCGATGACGCTGTACTGTCCTGTGGGACGGGTAATTCGGCAAACAGCCAAGCTTTCAGTGAAGTCTTGGTTCAAGGACATCTGAGCCCACAAGGTGACAGTCTACAACACGCTGACAGTCACTTGGACTTCATTGTTACAAATTTTGAGGACCCCTCCTTGAACAAAAGGGGGGCAGACTCAAACTTCCTACCACAGGTAGAGGACGGTGTAGAGATCCAAGGATCACACACCGAGAACGCTGTGCTGTCCTCTGGGACAGGTCATTCAGCCATCAGCCAAGCTTTTGATGAAACCTTGGTTCAAGAGCATTTGAATCTAGAACTACTCAGAGATGACATAGTTCTTACAGACTCAAAGAGCACCTCTTCATTCATGAAGTGGGAAGACATACATCACAACGACAGTGACACGCCTGCGACGGCGCCGACAGTTGTGACACACCTGCATTACGCAGAAAGAGGTAAACGTACAGAGGTACGTTGGCCGAAACCTGTAAGGTTCCTGTACAAGGTTCCCAATAAACTGCGCGAACAGCTTAAACTAAACAATGGCATCCTAACTCGTGCCCATGGACGGACGTCCACACCCGTGTGCATGGTCCCTCATGACCACAGGGGGGTGATGTTAGGTCATGCCCATGTCAAGGACAAAGATTTCAATAACCCCACAAACGACAAAGAGCTCGGAAACTCACAGACTTCATGGGAAAACAAGGTCGTCCAGACACAGGATAGTAAATAAACTAAACAGTTTAAACTATTCTAGTTGCGAAAAGAAACCGTTCCAACTAGAACTTAGAAACGCTAAGCATAAAACCCACAACAAAAACTAACCTTAACAACCGTTTAAATCTGCAGGATTTAATTGACATCGGTTATAAAGCTAAGAACTGTTTTTCTTGTGTGTGACACGTTGGAATCTGACGACCAGAGCGAGTTTGTTGTAGTGAAACGTTGTTTTTAGTTGCTTGATTGCTACTTTTGTTGTTATTGACGTTGTTAGTGTTTTCTGAACACTCCCAGCCAATAGAGGTTTTGATTGTTGATTAGTTGAAGACTTAAATGGATTTTAACTATGCCAACATGCTGTTCATTTTGTTAAAGATCTCAATCTTTGAAGAGTCATAGTAGATTAATACTACTTAAGGTACTATAATCTACACTGATCTCCCAATCATTTAGGTAGAACCGATTCGATCGTTTCTATTCTAGATCTATTCATTTTGATGAGTCTCGCCATAGACTTCAAAATTTATAGGGAATACCAAATCTTGCGTCGTTCGTCTAAAAGACAACAGACATTTAGACCAAACTAGATTTCATTTTTTTATTTTAGTTTAACCTAAACTAAATAATGAATGGAGGAATAGTTTGAATGAAGAGGCCTTCGTTACAGAAGCCCTCCACATTTCTATAGGTATAGATCCCTATATCTGATTTTTACAGCATTGATCCACCCCTTAATTGGTAATTGTAGCTGATCTAATCCATGATAGCTTACATACCAGGTGCATATAGGTAAGGCTTAATGTAGAATCCCTATCATAAGCCCACCTAAAACCACATAATTGCATGACACATTGAACCAGGGTGGCACCGACTGGAAGCCATCCAGCCTGCAACCTTCGATGTGGGGACCTGCTGATCCAACGTTGGTCTTCAACCTTCATCCAAGGCCCGCCTCCTCTGCTTCAATCGAGGGATCCCCTCTACATGCTGATTAAAAACCATTCTTGCTGATGAAATCAATAACCCCCATCGTTGTGGATTTACCGTTGTGGATTATAAGACTTTGTTTTCCAAGGGATCACAGACTCAGTTTTCCATGGGTTAACAGACTATGTTTTCCAAAGGATTGAAAGCTTACCGCAATGGGATTACCTACGAACAGTATGGAATTTCCAAAAACATTATGGGAGTATAATTTTGAACTTTTTTTTTGACTTTTTTTTTCCACTTGCTGGATTACATAGAGGTCAGAGACATTCGGTGGTATCCTTTCGTGTTGGAACTCATCTCCAAGGACAGGCGATGACTTCCAAAAAGGGGGACTGTAGTGATACACCTAGCCTCTGATATTTTAGGCTTGACCTTCAAGTACACCTCTCTGCATCTCTCTGGAACTCTAAGTGTTACACCTTCTTGAAGCCCTCAAGGAGACGATTGGACACTTATATTGGTTAACAATTATTATGAATTAATGGACACTAATTAATCAGATTGAACTTTCTCTTTAATGTGTGTTAATTCAGAATTGATCAAACAGTATTTTTGTCATTTCAATGATGATTTGACTAAGCTGGTATATTTTAAATATGACAAAGTTAAGAGAACATCTCAGAATGATCGTGCTTTGAACTGTCTGCTCTAGGCAGAATAAGTGTCTAAAGTTGAAGGAACAATCCTTCGTATTTGTTTGAACTGTTTTTGTTTCGAAGGAAAAGTGCTAGACATAGCTTGCTTTCGGTCTCCCGTCCTTTCTAAAAACAATGAATCAGTTCTCAAAACAAAGTACTGACTTGTTCACATGCACCTGCATCTTCTCACGTATGTTTTCTATGTTTTGTCTACCCTATCATCTGTCACTCAAACTCACTCACTTGCAAAGTCACACCCTCTCTAGGGGTGCGACAACCAATCAGCAGGAAGTATGTGACTAAGTCACACCCCCTTCTTAAGGGGCACTTCCTGCATTTTGGGTTAGTTTTTGGAAGAGAACTAACTGCCAACTGGTTTCTCTCCTTTGGGAAAAGCTGGAGACGGCCCGGTCATGTGTCAACGACCCACGTCTCAGCTGGAATCATAGTAAAGCCTTACTTTGATCTATTCACTCATTTCTGGAAGAATTTGTTTTCTGAAGTTTTACTTTGAAAGTTCAACCAGTGCGATTGGGGCCTGTTCCTGCCGGTGAAAGCGTGCTCCCGCTCGTCTGATCCAGTCATACACGCACGAAGTCATCTGGGCGTTCACTGGACAACACAGTCCGTTAGTGTCCACAAACTTCTCAGTCCTCACCTCGCAAGACGTCTCGTCACCAGGTAAAGAGGCGTTTGTATGCTGCACGTGTCGGAAGTACAGCTAAGATCCGTATGGGAAAGCTCGCCACCCTGGTTGTTTTCAAAATAATTAACTTTAGTTAACTTAGCTTCCACGTATTTCTTCCTCCTATTTCTTATTTTTCATAAGCTATTAATCTGTCAAGTAATGTGCCAACAGTTTAA
>JBBPBX010079747.1:5561-16322 GCA_038048925.1 Garcialebias charrua
TCAGTTTCTGATAGAGGAAATTTGCAAACTGAGGTGTACCACAAACCCACCCACACAGACCAGTATTTACAGTTTGTCTCCCATCACCCTCTGGAGCACAAGTTAGGAGTCATCAGGAGTCTGTATCACAGAGCAGACAACGTCCCCACTAACTCAGTGGCTTTTAAACCCCAAAATACATTACGGCAAAGACTGGTTCATCCCAAAGATCCAGTCCCCCGGCACAAACAGAGTAATATTGTGTATGCTGTTCAGTGTCAGGAGGGCTGTGATCAGTCTTACATTGGGGAAACTAAACAGCCACTGGCCAAAAGGATGGCCCAGCACAGAAGATCAACATCATCAGGTCAGGACTCTGCAGTCTACACTCATCTCCAGGCCAGCGGTCACTCTTTCAGGGATGAAGATGTTCACATCCTTGATAGAGAGGAACAATGGTTTGAGAGAGGAGTAAAGGAGGCCATCTTTGTGAAAAGAAACCGTCCATCATTAAACAGAGGTGGAGGCCTCCGGGTTCAACTGTCCCCCACTTACAATGCTGTTATTGCTAGTATCACTCAGCCCTCTGTGAATAGCAAACAACCATCAGGGTGTTAACGATCCATCGTCAGGCTGATGGTCCTCCTTGATCATGTGAGCAGCTGGTTTCGGCTGTCATCAGCCAACTGGTTGATCCACTGTGGGAGGGTGCTATTTATAAGACTGAGCTGAACACAGCTTCTCAGACTGAGGAAGTCTTTCGGACGAAAGACGAAACGTTTCTACAGTTTTTTTGCTTTTGTTTTGTTTTTTGAATGTCCAGAGGACCAGACTTAGCTTTTTTAGATTTTTCTACCTGGATTATTGAGCATGCATCAGGGTATTTTGAACCACTTTGGCCAGGATTGCCTCAAACTTGTTAGAGAGTTTGAGAAAACAGCAAGGAAGAGGGCAGACTACAGGAACCACTTGCGATTCAACCTTAGATGCAGACAAAGTGGCATTCCCAAGATCCTGGAACTGAAATTGTCGGTCAGCGAGCACCTGGCAAGCAAGATCCTTCAGAAAACACAGACGCAGCTGCTGAATGAACGGGTGAGACAGACCAATTTTACTATTGAGGCCTTGAAGGCCAAAGAAGAGCACATTAAACAAAAACTAACAATGGCCCTCATGCACGAACCGTTCGTACGCACAGATTTGTTCTTATACTGTTCGTACGAGTGATTTAGGATCATTTGTGGCATCCAACAATGTTTTCGTATCCTAGGATTTTTTTCAGATACGAACAAAATTTACGAGTGGTCCGGACCTGTCGTATATTTTAGGAGCGTCAGTCTGCTGTCATCCAGACGGGATTTCTCCACTAATAACTTCATATTTCGTTATTTAGAAAATATTTTGAGTTTAAAAAAGTCACGCACCACAATTGTTTTTGACAATAGGTTCTGTTTGAATTAGAATTATAATTTTAAGTTTAATTTGTCTGGTGTGTCGCGCAGGTGAGTCGTGCGCTCCCCTTGGTCATCAAAGCCGCTCCTCATATTAACACCCAGGTACATAAAATCCCCATACACCGCCGCAGAACAAGTACGGATTAAGACTGATCTTGTGCCAAACACCATCGGAGCAATAGATTATTATATCTGATTCGAAATATAACCTGCAGAATGTGGCTGCGCGATGACCAGGAGGAGCGCGCATGAGAGAAGCTGCTGAGCGCGCCGTGCGTCCATCTCCCTCTCAGCCACACATAAAAAAGAAGTGCCCAAAGTACCGATCCGTTCCGAGCCGAGTGGAACCTGCGCTTCTGCCCCCTCTTCCCCCCTCCTCCGCCTCCATCACCTCGCCCTCAGCTCCATGCGCCGCGTTGTGCAGGCGATGGAGCCGTGAGCCGCGCGCACTGAAGAACCGAGCTGGAGAAGCGCGGGGGGGGGGCAGGCGTCTAGATCAGTGAGACCAGCAGACCCACCAGTCTGGACCACTTTCTGCGACACACGTGCACTCTGAGTCCAGGAACAGGGGTTTTTGTTTCCAACATCGCACAGAAAGGATGTGGGGCTTGTGCTGCAAAACATGTTGGCATCTTGCGCAGCGTGGCATTTATTGTCCACCATCTCCTGACCACCTCCTGTCCGTGCTGCGGCGAGACGTTTGTTTGAAGCCATTTTCAGATCAAACCATTTATTCTTGATTTCTGATACTGTACGACCCACGGGAGACACAACATATGCACTACAATATTAATATGATGTTAACTGTAGTTTCGAGACAATTTAAAATGCTTCTGTTGAAAAACACATCCGACACTTGCGGGGGGGTGGGGGGTAGCGGTGCCACTCTTCTGAATAAGTGAAACTATAATGTAACACAGTAAAATTAAAGATATTTGACCATCCGACACTTGCGGGGGGGTGGGGGGGGGGGGTAGCCACAGCGCCACTGAGAGCAGAACTCCGAACGCGTGAAGTTCCTCTTACTTCTTGATTCAGAATGAATGGACACTTCCTGCTGTCAGAAGGCAGGAAACGTGGCCTTATATGGTGTTTTGAGGGGTGGGAATTATGTAAATGACCTCTACGCGAGCACGCGCAGGTTGATAGAACAGGTGGGATTCATCATATTTACGCAACCCATTTACACACGTTTCCTGTGGATAGAAAACGTTGTTGGATCTGACGTGGCATGTTCGTACGAACACTCCGTACGAACAAAAGTAGGAGAAATCTAGGATAATAATACGAACATTTTCGTGCATGAGGGCCATTGTTCCTAGATCAGACCACACTTCAGCAAGTGATGGACTGTGTAGATCAGGCACACTTAGCACAGCATGTCAAGTCCAAGACTCGACAACAAAACAAATTTAACTTACTGAAACTCGTCAACACCATCACAATTCTAATAACAACACATTCAGTGTAAGACAACACTCCGCTACACAGCTACATGCCAGGGAGACAGAAAAGTGGGTGAAGAATTTATCCGACAGACAGCTCACCCAGCCAGATTTGGACACAGACTGAAGGTAGATGTCATTAAAGTTCTGCTTGTTCCCAAAACAATCGTGTTTATCTGACATTCGGCTTCCCGACTGGCCTTGATAGGCTGTCTTATCTAAACACACCTGAGAAGTTTTGTAAACTTGATGCTCTCATCCCCCTCCCAAACCTTCTGCTGAGGAATTCCATAGACTTTTCAGAGGAGCACAGCTGAATAAACATTCTGTCATCATTTCAGGACTCTCGCCTCTGCGAGAGTGTGCATAGATGTATGAGCTGGCTGCTCAACCGCCTTTGAGTCCATACCGCCCTCTGCGTAATGTCGGCGTCACTATGTGCTTGTGTGCGGAACTTTTTTCATTACCACATTTTTGACCTTCAAACAGAAGTCAAAAATGTGTTAGGAATTTTTTGTGTCTCCAAACCCTATGTGTCAGTTTCCCCCACTTTTTTTGTCTGTCCAACAGATCTCACATGTAAATGAGTCTTCAAGGCTCAATGTGATTCATCTGTTTAAATAAAGGTTGAATGAATGAATGAAAAATATAGTAATTTCAATCCAACCTTTATTTATACAGTTTGTTAGTCTCACTGAGCCTCGAGGACTCATTTACAAAAGATACCTGTTTTTAATCAATTTAATCAAGTTTACAGATGTTTAACAACCAGTTAAAATGCACCAAAATGCAGGAAATGGCACCTCTTTTATTCCCAATGTTCCGGGGGAGGAGCCATGGAAACACCAAACTCACGCCCCTGCACCATCTGTGCCCCCCCCCCCCCTCCAATTAAACCCTGAATGGAAGTACGGTAATTATTCCAGCAAAAATAAAAATAAATAAATGTACTTTGTAATAAATGTTCAGGGGCCTTGAAGAAAAATCTTTGGAAAGTTTTGCCTTTACATTGATATATTCAAGACAGGAAAAAATAATTCTAAATGAATCAGGTATGCATACAGAATTTCCTGAAATGTTCATAATTCTATATAGGGCTTGTTATTTTGAGTGCATTTTCTGAATTATTTTTTATGTATTTATGTTAAAATCAAGTGGTGTTTGCTGTAGTACGGGCTTAAATGGGTATTGTCCAAAAAAAGCCCTGTAATAACTTACAGACCAGAGGAGATTGTGGCTATCGAGAAAATACTTGTTTTGATGGATAAGTGAAGAGTGACCAGTTGGTTTGAGTTGGGAACAATACTGGAGATTTAGCTCACATGTGGCTTTGATTTAACCCTCCCTCCTCCTTCAATTCTCAGTTTCACCATCAGCTGCCTTTTTGTCTTTTCAGGTTACTGTTAGCCATCTTCATTTCCTGGGGATCCTGCTGTCCCCCCCTTATCCCTCACCTCTCCATGACACTCATATTCTTTTTAAATATCAAACCCTGGAGGGTTTGTGCTCAGTAATGAATGACTCATGAGTGCATTATGTTTTATTGCTTAGATTAGTATAATGGAAATTGTTTAGTACCATAATATCTGAGTTATTGGTCTTTTTGTTGTACAGTATTGTGCACTTTGTGGGAGAGCAAGGGGGACCACTGGCCACTTGGGCATATGAAATCTGCTTAGTTGTATCAGATTTGTTAAGTTTAAAAAAGGGCAATAAAAATTTATTAAGAAGAATTGAGTAGGTCATATGTCAGCCAGGTGAACGCTCTTTACAAAACTGTTTAAGATTTGCAATTTGCATGGCTCACACCGTATGTTTTTCTCTCTGGATCTTGTGATAGAATTCTGATGAATGCTGACTGCATTAATTCAATTCAGTTCAGTTTATTTATATAGCTCCAAATCACAACAGAAGTCATCTCAGAGCACTGAACAGAAATATTCCCATAACTACCCTAATACATGCTCAATAATCCAGGTAGAAAAATCTAAAAAAGCTAAGTCTGGTCCTCTGGACATTCAAAAAACAAAACAAAACAAAGCAAAAAAAAAATGTAGAAACGTTTCGTCTTTTGTCCGAAAGACTTCCTCAGTCTGAGGTGCTGGGTTCAGCACCTCAGACCTCAGGTTCAGCACCTTTCTTTGTGAAAAGAAACCGCCCATCATTAAACAGGGGTGGAGGCCTCCGGGTTCAACTGTCCCCCTCCTACAATGCTGTGATTGCTGGTATCACTCAGCCCTCTGTGAATAGCAAACAACCATCAGGGTGCTAACGATCCATTGTTAGGCTGATGGTCCTCCTTGATCATGTGAGCAGCTGGTTTCGGCTGTCATCAGCCAACTGGTTGTGTAACACTGTGAGAGGGTGCTATTTATAAGACTGAGCTGAACCCAGCACCTCAGACTGAGGAAGTCTTTCGGACGAAAGACGAAACGTTTCTACAATTTTTTTTGCTTTGTTTTGTTTTGTTTTTTTGAATGTCCAGAGGACCAGACTTAGCTTTTTTAGATTCCCATAACTCCATCCATCCATTCTCTTCCGCTTATCCGAGGTCAGGCCACGGGGGTAGTAGCCTAAGTATGGAGGCCCAGACTTCCTTCTCCCCAGCCACTTGGGCCAGCTCCTCCAGGGGAATGCCAAGGCGTTCCCAAGCCAGCCGAGAAACATAGTCCCTCCAGCGTGTCCTGGGTCTTCCTCTGGGTCTCCTCCCAGTGTGACGTGCCCTGAACACCTCACCAGGGAGGCGTCCAGGAGGCATCCTAACCAGATGCCCGAGCCACCTAGACTGGCTCCTCTTGATGTGGAGAAGGAGCGGCTCTACTCTGAGTCCCTCCGGATGACCGAGCTTCTCACCCTATCTCTAAAGGGCGAGATACACTCGCGCGTCCTCACGATACGCCAATACGCAGCGTACGTACGCCCCGTACGCAGCGTAGCCCCGCGTAGCCCCTCAGGGCAAGTACGCGCAAAAGTATTTTTTTACTACGCATACGCGATTCGCATACGCGATGCGCGGTGTCTGACCTAAACTTCCCCGGCGCCGGACTGTTTTGTATGTTACACAAATGAAATAAATTCCTCTTTTTTATCGCTGATCGGGCCTTTTCTTTTGTTTTTTTGCCTAAAGTCAAGTAACCGCTTCTTCCTCCGTTCACTCGATGAATGAAATGAATGAATTCAGGTCCTACCTGGGTGCGCGATGTTTTATATATTCCCTGGTGGGCTGTGGTGGGCTGTGGGCTGCAGGAAAAGCACTCCGTGCTCAGCTGCTCATATTACAACAAGGAGAACGCGAGCGTTTGGAGCGAAAAACTAGCGGAAGTGACGATCGGAAGTGACGGTACGGAGGAAATGACGTTAGAATTTGGAGCGAAAACACGAGAATCTACGCGAGAACGAAAGCCGAGTGTAGCAGCGGCTCCGTATACGCGCGTATACGCGCGTATACGGAGTCTGCTTCAGTGTATCTCGGGCTTAAGGGAGAGCCCAGACACCCTGCGGAGAAAACTAATTTCGGCCGCCTGTATCCGAGATCTCGTTCTTTCGGTCACAACCCAAAGCTTATGACCATATATGAGGGTAGGAATGTAGATCGACTGGTAAATTGAGAGCATCGCCTTTTTACTCAGCTCTCTCTTCACCACAACAGACCGGTACAGCGCCCCCTTCACTGCCGACGCTACACCTATCCGCCTATCAATCTCACGCTCCATTTTTCCCCCTCATTCTTGAATAAAATCCTGAGATACTTAAACTCCTCCACTTGGGGCAGGACCTCCTCCCCGACCCAGAGAAGGCACTACCTTCTCTGGCTCAAGACCATGGCCTTGGATTTGGAGGAACTGATCCTCATCCCAGCCGCATCGCACTCCGCTGCAAACCGCTCCAACAAAAGCTGTAGATCATGACCTAATGAAGCCAATAGGACCACATCATCTGCAAAAAACTAAGAAGTGATCCTAAGGTTATCAAAATGGATCCCCTCATCACCTTGGCTGCGCCTAGAAATTCTGTCCATAAAAGAATCTCTAAAAGTTATGAACAGAATCTGTGACAAAGGGCAACCTTGGTGGAGTCCAACTCTCACTGGGAACAAGCCCGACTTACTGCCGGCGACACAGACCAAGCTCTGACACCGGTCATACAGGGACCTAACAGCCCGTCTCAAAGAGCCTGGTACCCCATACTCCCAGAGTACCCCTTACCAAAAAGTAGTATATGCAAGTATCCTTAAAGTATACTAATTTTAAACTAAAAAAAATAAGAGTATACTTTCAGTTTACTTTTTAGGTACTTATCAAAAGTATACTTAGCCAAGTTTATTTTACACAATACTTGACTTATACTAAAAATAAACTAAAAGTCTAAGTATACTTAATCTATACTTCTGTTAAAAATTTTGGCAAAGGTAATTTTACACAAAGTATTTTCACACTGGTTTATTTTTAGTACTTCTGTTTTAAACGTTTTGTCAGTTTTTTGGAACAGCTCGAGCTGTTTTGTTATATTGTTGTATATATATTGTATATATATTGTTATTATTATTACTCAGGGTATTATTATTATCATCATTATCATCCCAGTCCCAAAGAGCTCCACAGTGACTGGTCTGAATGACTATAGACCGGTGGCCCTCACCCCGATAGTCGCTAAATGTTTTGAGAAACTGGTCATGTCCCACATCAAGGCAACCGTCAACATCAATGAGGACCCTCATCAATACGCATACCGTGAGAACCGATCAACAGAGGACGCCATTTCTTCCGTGGTCCACACTGCTCTCACCCACCTGGATCAGAAGGACTCATACGTGCGTCTGCTCTTTGTGGACTTCACATCTGCTTTCAACACCATGATCCCCCAAACTCTGATAGACAAACTATCTACACTTGGACTAAGCCCCTCTATTTGTAACTGGGTACTAGACTTCTTAACAGACAGACCACAGTCCGTGAAGATCCACAACTTCTCCTCCTCCACCATAACCCTCAGCACTGGCTCTCCTCAGGGATGTGTGCTGAGCCCCCTTCTGTTCACTCTGCTCACATATGATTGTACAGCCACACTTCCAGGCTGTCATATTGTTAAGTTTGCAGATGATACAGCGGTGGTGGGATGCATCACAAACAATGATGAGTCCAGCTACAGACAGGAGGTGGAACATCTGGAGAGCTGGTGCAAAGAGAATAATCTTCACATGAATGTGAAGAAGACAAAGGAGATGATTGTGGACTTCAGAAGGAACAAACACACCCATGCCCCACTGAAAATAGGTGGGTCTGCAGTGGAAGTGGTCTCCAGCTACAAATACTTGGGTGTACACATGAATGATAACCTCAGCTGGAGCAACAACACCACCAGCCTGATCAAGAAAGGTCATCAGAGACTCTACTTCCTCAGACGGCTGAGACGAGCTGGTCTGAGCAGCCCAGTCCTCACCTCCTTCTACAGGTGTGCAGTGGAGAGCATCCTGTGCTCCAGCATCAACGTGTGGCATGGAGGCTGCACAGTTGAAGAGAGGAAAGCTCTGCAGAGAGTGGTGAAGGCTGCACAGAAGTCTGTTGGAGTCAGTCTCCCCACAATCACAGACATTTATACCTCCAGATGCAGGAAAAGAGCCACCTGCATCATGAAAGACCTCACTCATCCAGCACACTCACTCTTTGCCCCACTCCCCTCAGGACGGAGGTTGAGGAGCATCAAGTGTAGAACCACTAGACTGAGGAACAGCTTCTACCCTGAGGCTGTTAGACTCATGAATAAATAAAAATAAAATAAAAAATAAACACTGCAAAATATCACATCATGCTGATGCTGATCTGTTTTCTTGTTGCTGTGTTCATCTGTGACCATCTGCTCATACAAACTCATGTTCGTGCTGCTGTTTATTCCCACTATATTAGGCTTAGTGTATTACTAGTTGATGTTTTTCTTAGTTAGTTCTAGATGTTATTACTGTTTTTCTCTTTCATTTGTTGTTGGATGTAACTGGGACCTCGTGTACATAATCTCGTTTTCATCACATGTACCACATGCGGTGCAAATGACAATAAAGACTCTCTGACTCTCTGACTCTGAATCTGACTCTGATCATCATTATTATTATTATTATCATTATTCAATTTTATTCTGCTCCAGGCATGAGGTGAAACATTCAGGTACTTGTGAAGTTGTTTGCTTTCTGCCATTTTTCTGTTTGTGGGAGCCCACAAACAGAAAAATGTCTCAACCAATGAAAGCCACTCTTGCTTATCGGGTAGCATGTGATCATGTCTTAACCAATCAACGCCACTCTTGTTTATCGGGGAAATAGCATGTGATCATGTCCCAACCAATCAACGCCATGCACGCGCTTCGTTCAAATGTAGCTATTTCCTGTTCATCTGTCGGACAAGAAGCTCCTGTGTCGGACTCAGCGCTCGTAAAACTTGCTTTTTATTAGACGTCGACTGGTCTGGACGACGACTGGACATTCAGTTGGAAGTTGAAGGTAATCGGTTCTGTTTTGTTTATTTGCTAGATGTTTTAGCTTTGTTCACTTAAATTAACAAAACCTGCGGTGGCTAAAGCTAAGCTAACGAGCTAAAACTGGTGTGTTACGTTGCTGAGGTAGATGAATTGAGGCAAGTTAAACACTGCAGGTTAGGTTATTCTAGCGTTTAAATAAGCCATATATGCTACGAGTTGTTTTTTTTTTGGCTTGCTTCAAGTTCCTGGATGGTTTTTCAAAGAGACAAGGCCCCGCATCCTCGCGCTGTTTGCATCGCATGTCCGTTAACACACATGCGCTGAGCCAGCAGAACAATAACCGCAGCCAGGCTGAAATACTAATTTACTTTAAATACGTATTTCGGCAACATTACTGTTTTTGTAGCTGCTTCAGGCAGAAAACAAGAGGCTGAAGGAAGACTGTGCTATTGAGACGTAATTTCTAAGTAGTTTGAGTGAAGCAATAAGACACTGATTTTTAAAACCAAATGTGGAAATGGAGAACGCCTTGTTTGCTCATTTTCAACAATTCAGCCTTCTCTTCAGAAGAGAGATATTTAGTTAATCTTATTATAATTTTAGCAAAATATTATGTCCACAAGATGAAATGGAGTGAAAAAAGCCCCTCATGGAATAATTTAGAAGAATCTGACTTAAAAACATACATTGCATCTATTGAAAAGCAGTGGTGGGCACAGACCGCTAGAGAGCGCTAAAGCGCTATTCCGCTTACAGTGGACCTAAACTTTTTGTCAGCGTTTTTGTGAATTGACTAACTTTTATAATTCATAAGCGGATTTATGCTATTTTTATTTAAAATGCAGTACCGCTAATAACTAATTATCTATCAGTAAAAACCAATAAACTTATTTACAAGCTTTTATGCTGCTTGTTTTTTACCTTTTTCCCCACGTAAACAGCAGAGGAGGAAAGGGTGTGAGGGGGAGGGGGGCAGAGCTGAGAACAGACTCGGCTCTACCATGTAGGTAAATGCCTGGGGGTCCCATTTCAGCAGTGGCCCCGGCCCCGCCTCGCCCCGTGCAGTCACCTACATCACTAACATTGCTCATGCTTGTTAATGTACATTTAACATAAAAATAATTATAGTTACGATGAAAACGATCATTAAATACGCAATAAAAAAAACGGTCGATTTCTTTATCCCCCTACTAAAAATGGACTATTCCATCTTGACAACTTCCGGGTCATAGTTGAACTCAGGGGCTAATTCTGTAGCTGGCTGCGCTCGGTGTCTTCATAAATCCGTAAATATATCCCGCTGTTTCAAGCCAAATTAACGTGGCCGGATGATTTTATTGTGTGTTTTGTGATGACCATTCGACGGTGAGTCGTTATTTTTATGTATTTTAGTTACTTTTCATTAAATCTGTTGA
>JBBPBX010079748.1:5010-16322 GCA_038048925.1 Garcialebias charrua
AAATAT
Organism: Garcialebias charrua; assembly: GCA_038048925.1. NCBI lineage: Eukaryota > Metazoa > Chordata > Actinopteri > Cyprinodontiformes > Rivulidae > Garcialebias > Garcialebias charrua. The sequence goes on from JBBPBX010079748.1 coordinate 5,017, forward strand.
AATGGATGATGATATGTTAAAATTGGCACGGTGGCTCAGTTGGTAGACTTGTTGACTCTCAGCGAGAAGGTCGACGGATCAAATCTCAGCACAGCACTCTTCTGGGTGGAGTTCGCATGTTCTCTCCATGCATGCGTGGGTTTTCTCCAGGTACTGCAGTTTCCTCCCATGGACCAAAAACCTGCATGGTAGACTGATTGATAACTCTGAATTGAACAGGTGAGAGTGAGAGAGTTCTCGAAGAAAAAAATGAAAAAGCAGTTTGGATTATTCATTTTAAATTTTATTTATGAGTCAAAAAATGCTGCTCAACTTTGAAATGAAAAAGCATTTCTGCTAATCCATTTTAATTTTAAATATGAGACATAACCGCTTCCATAGTGTGAGCGTGAAAGGTTGTTTGTCTCTATGTGTCCCTGTGATGGACTGGACACCTGTCCGGGGTGTCCCCCTCCTCTCATACAGTGACTGCTGAATAAGGCACCAGAAGCCCCCGCAACCTGAAAAGGACGAAGGACGTAAAAATAATGGATGGATGGATGTTTTTGAACTAAAAACATTTCAGTTTTATCTATTTTATTTTTTTATCTAAGTTGCCTACCGGTACATCTCTTTTTTTGTTGTAAACTTGTATTTCTTATAAATAAACTAAAATGCTGAATCTGTTTTGTCTATTTTATGACCATTTTCTGTTACGCTTTTTGGGGGTTCTTGGGGAACAAAAGGCAAAACACAACACTCACAGGGCCAACACTGACACCAAAGTTGGACTTTTAATTAATCTAACATTTACTGGGGGAAAGACACAAAAACAATTAAGAAATCAATAAAGAAAAAAATGATAATTAAGAAATCTAAGATATTTGTTTTTACTTTGGCATAACTTTGTAAATCTAAAAAACGAATGTTTGCCAACCTGATCATTAGATTTTGCTCCTAGTTGTTGTTGCAGAAGACTTTTCAATGACATCTGAGGTCGCTGTATGAGATAAGTGTTGTGAAAAGACAAAATGGCCTTTTTGTGCAAGAATCTGGTTCCATTACCAATGCTGGCAGTGTGCCTGTTACACTCTTATCACCACCGATAGCAGAACAACCAAATTATAGCATTTGTGCTCCAAATCTTACAAGAAAATGTGTTTAACATTCAACGTTTTATTGTAGGCATTTCAAGTAAACTAAAAAGTCAATCTTATAATTTCTTTTTTTAATCTTTCAGAACAACACATCCACTGGTGCATTGCTTAAATAAGCATATAGCAAAACATATTGGTTTCTCTGTTGGATCAGGCATTAGTCAGAAAACAGCCCACAGATCTGCAGGTGAAGGCTGAGATGGACTGTTAGCTTCCTTAAGGAATAATTTCCTAACTCATTTGCATTTTGTAACCTCCTCATAGTAACTGCACCACAGTCAAACATGTTAATGCACTCTGTGCTTCTGTGCTAGCATGAAAACAAATTTAAAGCCTTGAAGGAATGCACTTCTCCTGCCACCTTGCATGCCAGAGGTTTCAACTAGAATATTGTTATATATATTGTTATATTGTTATATTGTACCTCAATCCAGGGAATTAGATTATGGAATGGCTTGGAGAATGTAGTTAAAAATGCCAAGTCAATGTTTACATTCAAGAAAATGATCAAAACAAATGTGTTAAAAAAATATATGAAATAGCGTAATGTGTATTGTATTAGTTAGAAAATTAGAAAGAGTTAGTCATTTTGTACTGTTGGTTGAAGATTATTATTGTTTAATCTGATTGTTGGAAAAAGTTGGTTGAAGATTATTATTGTTTACATGGTTGATTATTGTTGTTTAATCTGATTGTTGGAAGTAAGGGGCAGATATAATAAGATTTATTCTTCTTTCTGCTACCTTTCATTTTTTTATATTTTGTACACTATCATTTATGAGATTGTCTTGTATTGTTTCTTTTGTAAAAAAAATGAACAAATTTAATAAACATAAACATATTGTTATCTTTGAAAGTGAATGGGTGTTAGCCTTTAGGGTCAAATCAAATAAAGTTGGGCATGTGATATTTAGACATGTTATGCAGTTTGTTAGCACTTGGAGAATGTGTCACTGGTGACTTTCAGCTACTTACACACCATGTTTTAGCTCACTGTGCCTAACATCAGCTGAGTTATAACCATGTATGTGATTGCTAAGGTTAGCAGTGGTGGCTGCTTTGAATTGTGTTGACTTCAAAAATTAGTTCGTTTTGCCCGGCTTGCTCAGTCGGTAGAGCATGAGACTCTTAGTCTCAAAGTTGTGGGTTTGAGCCCCACATTGGGCACCAAATGAAGTAAAAATCTATTACTCTTGCACAGCCAACAATTATTGTCTGACAATTTTGCCTTTGATATTATATATTATTACATATTTTGCTAACAGCGAGACAAGTAGGACTCTAATAGTTAATGTCAGTGTTTTAAACAAGGATCTTGCACAATCTTTAGTGCTCAGTATGTATGCTGGAGATAACGCTCAGCTACTACCAGACCAAATTTTAGCACGGTAACTATAAAATAGACCTTATTATAGTGATTTTAAAGCTTGTAAAGATTGATTAGATGGACCATCTCCAGTCAAGTTGACCCTAAATATATAATTCAGCTGTAGATGTGCATCCAGTGGTTATTTTCTAAAAGTTTCGTTAGAAACTGTTCAGTAGTTTGATGTATTTTGCTAACATGCAAACAAATGACCACAGACGCAGCAATTACATTATCACCAATCAGCAGAGAGTCATACAGAGTTACCATTACTGAACATTTGGGGAGTGGTTGGAGAAGATGGGCCTGTGATTGGAAAGTTGCAGGTTCAACTCCCCAGACTGACAACATCAAAATGTTGGTGGAAAAGGTGAAACACCCACACCTACCTCCACCCTCATTTGCCCCACTCTGGGCCCCCTTGACCCACATCATCTGCTGCCACAACAGGTTTCTCTTGAAAATGAGTTTTTGTGACTCAGTGAGACTACCTGTGATAAAGGGTAAATAAATAAATAAATAAATAAATACATAAATAAATAAATAAATAATTTCAATGACGGCAAGAGAGTATTTAGAAAATTAGAGGGATAAAAACAAAAGGAGCAAGTGATTAAGTTGTGATTCAGTGTTTCTAATCTCTGTGACATTCTGTGCCAGACTGAGAGCAACCCCAAATTATTCTTTTCATTTTTTATTCATTACCTGCGAGGACACCCTGACTCGCCCTCTCACAGCTTTGCCCCAAGTCAAACTCCCTCCTCCCTCTTTCCGTCAACTCTTTTTCTCCCCATTCTTTCATTCCCCGCTCTTTTTATCATGCAGCGTGTGATATCTCTCTCAGCTTTCCTGCCTGATTACTTATTTACATAAAGCTTATAGGGCAGTGGGGTGCAGAGGCAGCACTAAGTGCATCAATATGCATGCATTTTGATTATAATCAACTGTAATTATGGAATAAAACAAGATATGCCCATTAGAGAATTTAGACCAATAATGAGTAAATGGATTTATGTTGTTTCTGAAACAATTACTTTAAGATTATTTTAAAATTAGCTTAATGTGTTTTCTTAGTAAACTTTTAAAATATTACATCTAAATTCGTTATGTGAAAATAAATTAGCCAAAATATTGTTCAATAATATTGAAAAATATAATATGGAAAATATTTTGACACATTTAACATTTTCACCAGTCTAATTCAAATGTCTTCACAACAGAATGCAGATTAAATTTGATTTGGTTTGTAGAAAACAAGTGAAATATTTGACCACCTTGCCCTGTGTTTGTTCAAATCATCATATACATAATTAGATTTAGTCACCTTGAAATATAAAAATACTTCATTTTTATCAACACAACCACTAAAGACAATCATAAAAGGTTCTATAAAAAAACATCATGTCTATTTTTCTCTAGGATTGTATTATCTAATACTGTAAGCCATTTTCCTTTAAGTGATAAAATATTTTTTAAGTAACTAAATCTTAATTGTCCGTAGGCATGAGTGAGAGAGTGAATGCTTGTTTTCTCATTTGTCTCTATGTGTCCCTTTGATTGACTGGAGACATGTCCAGGAGTGTACCCTACCTCTCACACAGTAACTACTGGATATGGGCACCAGTGACCCCCATGACCCGAAAATGAAAAAGCAGGTAAAAATAATGATTGTGTGTATGTATGTATGTATGTATGTATGTATGTATGTATGTATGTATGTATGTATGTATGTATGTATGTATGTATGTATGTATGTATGTATGTATGTATGTATGTATGTATGTATGTATGTATGTATGTATGTATGTATGTATGTATGTATGTATGTATGTATGTATGTATGTATGTATGTATGTATGTATGTATGTATGTATGTATGTATGTATGTATGTATGTATGTATGTATGTATGTATGTATGTATGTATGTATGTATGTATGTATGTATGTATGTATGTATGTATGTATGTATGTATGTATGTATGTATGTATGTATGTATGTATGTATGTATGTATGTATGTATGTATGTATGTATGTATGTATGTATGTATGTATGTATGTATGTATGTATGTATGTATGTATGTATGTATGTATGTATGTATGTATGTATGTATGTATGTATGTATGTATGTATGTATGTATGTATGTATGTATGTATGTATGTATGTATGTATGTATGTATGTATGTATGTATGTATGTATGTATGTATGTATGTATGTATGTATGTATGTATGTATGTATGTATGTATGTATGTATGTATGTATGTATGTATGTATGTATGTATGTATGTATGTATGTATGTATGTATGTATGTATGTATGTATGTATGTATGTATGTATGTATGTATGTATGTATGTATGTATGTATGTATGTATGTATGTATGTATGTATGTATGTATGTATGTATGTATGTATGTATGTATGTATGTATGTATGTATGTATGTATGTATGTATGTATGTATGTATGTATGTATGTATGTATGTATGTATGTATGTATGTATGTATGTATGTATGTATGTATGTATGTATGTATGTATGTATGTATGTATGTATGTATGTATGTATGTATGTATGTATGTATGTATGTATGTATGTATGTATGTATGTATGTATGTATGTATGTATGTATGTATGTATGTATGTATGTATGTATGTATGTATGTATGTATGTATGTATGTATGTATGTATGTATGTATGTATGTATGTATGTATGTATGTATGTATGTATGTATGTATGTATGTATGTATGTATGTATGTATGTATGTATGTATGTATGTATGTATGTATGTATGTATGTATGTATGTATGTATGTATGTATGTATGTATGTATGTATGTATGTATGTATGTATGTATGTATGTATGTATGTATGTATGTATGTATGTATGTATGTATGTATGTATGTATGTATGTATGTATGTATGTATGTATGTATGTATGTATGTATGTATGTATGTATGTATGTATGTATGTATGTATGTATGTATGTATGTATGTATGTATGTATGTATGTATGTATGTATGTATGTATGTATGTATGTATGTATGTATGTATGTATGTATGTATGTATGTATGTATGTATGTATGTATGTATGTATGTATGTATGTATGTATGTATGTATGTATGTATGTATGTATGTATGTATGTATGTATGTATGTATGTATGTATGTATGTATGTATGTATGTATGTATGTATGTATGTATGTATGTATGTATGTATGTATGTATGTATGTATGTATGTATGTATGTATGTATGTATGTATGTATGTATGTATGTATGTATGTATGTATGTATGTATGTATGTATGTATGTATGTATGTATGTATGTATGTATGTATGTATGTATGTATGTATGTATGTATGTATGTATGTATGTATGTATGTATGTATGTATGTATGTATGTATGTATGTATGTATGTATGTATGTATGTATGTATGTATGTATGTATGTATGTATGTATGTATGTATGTATGTATGTATGTATGTATGTATGTATGTATGTATGTATGTATGTATGTATGTATGTATGTATGTATGTATGTATGTATGTATGTATGTATGTATGTATGTATGTATGTATGTATGTATGTATGTATGTATGTATGTATGTATGTATGTATGTATGTATGTATGTATGTATGTATGTATGTATGTATGTATGTATGTATGTATGTATGTATGTATGTATGTATGTATGTATGTATGTATGTATGTATGTATGTATGTATGTATGTATGTATGTATGTATGTATGTATGTATGTATGTATGTATGTATGTATGTATGTATGTATGTATGTAGTTGTATGTATGTATGTATGTATGTATGTATGTATGTATGTATGTATGTATGTATGTATGTATGTATGTATGTATGTATGTATGTATGGATGGATGGATGTATGGATGTATGGATGTATGTAACTGCCTTAACACTAAAAACTTTCTCACACATTACCACACAACACAAAGATTTTAACACTGGACTCTGTGTCATCAAACGGGTTATTCACTAAACTCTCGGTCATGTGCTCATTCAGTTTGCACTACTTCTCATATTTGCACTAATGTTTGTATTACATCACTGCCTATAGTCATAATACTGTTTACATTCTCTGTTTACATACTACTGTTTACATTCAATGTTTACATTTATTAATACTGTTTACATTTATTACTACTGCTTACATTTATTACTACTGTTTACATTTACACTACTTTTATATCTACACCACTGCTGATACATATACAGTATTCTCTGACCAGCCTCATTTAAGGATGCCCAATGTGCCTTACTGCATATGCCACTTTTGCCTCTATAACAACATCAACTACTGCCTCATACATATACTGTGTACATTAACTCATATGCTGCTTTGCCACTTTGCAAATGTCAATGCTAGAACCTTTAGTTTATTTTATAGTTATACTTTTTATACTTTTTTATACTAGTATGCAAAAACTCAGGACAGTATTATGTTCATTAAATGTTTAGTGTTTTAGTTTTAGAGTTGGTGTAAATTTTCATACTCTTATACCACTATGCAAAAACTCAGGACAGTGTTACAGTTTTACTATTTTATGCTTATGTCTATTATTATATGTTTCAGTGTTTCAATGTTTAAGTGGTTACTGTTGCACCGAGGGACTGAGAGAAACGCAATTTCAATCCTGTGTATGTCCTGTACATATTGCAGTTCTGACAATAAAGTTGACTTTGACTTTGATGTATGGATGTATGGATGATGGATGGATGGATGGATGGATTGTTTATTAAATAGCATTTTTATAAACAACCTCATATTGGAGGGAGTGGTGGTGCAGAGGTTAGAGAAGTTGGGCCTGTGATCTGAAGATCGCCGGTTCAACTCCTGATAACGACAATATCAAAATAAGGGTGGGGTAGGTACTGCACCCACACCTGCCTCCACCCTCATTTGCTCCACTTTGGGCTCTTTAGCAAGGTCCTTAACCCTGACCATCTGCTCCTCCAGGTGCCCTAGATAGTCGCTCTGTGCTCCACACAGAGGGCTGTGGTAGCTCGTTGAGCTGTGGTTGAGTTAGGATGGACATCCGGCGTTAAAAAAAAAAGAGCAAAAAAGCCAAGTCTTCGTGCAACTTAGTTCGCTATGGTGACCCCTGACAAAGGGAGCAGCCGAAAGAAGAAAAAAGTTTAATAAACTACCTCGTATTCTTTGGTATTTGAGTTGTATTAGGATGGCAGCTTTCAGTTCATCAACCATCATCAGCGTGAATTAAACTCTATTTTCACAAACGTAGGTGGTTCATAAAACTTTCTACAACAGGTAAGATATTAATTGTTCATAACATTTCCACAAAACCTTGTGTCAAAAGGTTTGAACTGTTGTTTAAACCTGTTTTGTTGCTCTTTGGCAATATATTTTGTTGCTAACCATATACCATACCAGTTACCAGTTTATTTATAAAGCACTTAAAAATACAGCAGCAGCCGTCCTAAGTGCTGTACAAGAATAAAAACAAGCACATAACAATAAAAACAATCAATCTCAATCATATAAATATCAGAACATCACAAGTAAAATAATACAACATTAAAACAGAGATGTGAACTCATTCTGGTTTAAAAGCCAATGAAAACATATGTGTTTTTAAACGAGTTTTAAAAACAGATATTGATGGGGCCTGCCTGACCTTCAGTGGCAGCTCGTTCCACAATTTAGGAGCCAGAGCTGAAAATGCTCTGTCTCCTCTGGTCTTATAAAAGGTTTTCGGGACTGCTAAAAGCATCTGGTCAGCGGATCTAAGAGCACGTGATGGCACATAAAGTTGAAGCAGTTCAGACAGATAAGAGGGACTAAAACCGTTCAAAGACTTAAAAACAAACAATAAAACTTTAAAATGGATTCGAAACTGGACAGGAAGCCAATGAAGGGACATTAAAACTGGAGTGATGTGCTCACGTCTGCCTGTACCAGTCAAAAATCGTGCAGCAGCATTTTGTACCAGCTGCAACCGAGAAAGCGAGGCCTTACCCAGCCAGCATGCACAGGTGGGCCCCATATGGTATACATATGTGCAAAAAACATGGGCCCCAAAAGGTTTTGTCCACGGTTTCCATGGTGGCCCCACATGGGTTGGCCCAGATAGATTTTAATGGGCCCTGACTGGGTTTTCAGTGGGACCCATATGTTTAACTTAAATGAGACCCATGTAAAACCCATGTGTGTACCTTGAAGAATATCTACCTGGGACTAAACTGGGTCCCAACTGGGCTAAAAATATGGGTAATAAGTGGGTTTGTCCACGGTTTCCATGGTGGCCCCACATGGGTTGGCCCAGATAGATTTTAATGGGCCCTGACTGGGCTTTCAGTGGGACCCAGATGTTTAACTTAAATGAGACCCATGTAAAACCCATGTGTGTGCCTTGAAGAATATCTACCTGAGACTAAACTGGGTCCCAACTGGGCTAAAAATATGGGTTATAAGTGGGTTTGTCCACAGTTTCCATGGTGGCCCCACGTGGGTTTGCCCGGATAGACTATAATGGGCACTGTCTGGGCTTTCAGTGGTTCCCAGATGGTTAATTTACATGAGGCTCATTACAGACCCATGTGTGTTCTTACCAGCATAATTTATGTGTCGGATTTTCCGATCCAACCTGCCGAGAGCACGTATATTGCACCATACTCTGTGACTTCTGTCTTAACATTGTGTGAGTTACACTCAAAGAACACTCTGAGCCTCACAACAGATAATACCCAATCTTTAACAAGAGGCAGTTCTATAACACAGATGTCCTTCTGACTCATGGTGCAGCCCGGAACACTAAAATACTGCTAAACATTATGGGAAATCAACATAGTCCACTCCCCGTTTTTGATTGTGGCACTATGAGTTGTAATTCTTGTTGGCTTTGATCAACGGATACAGATTTAAACTATAATTGAACACTAATATACCGCTAAGCATGATGGGAAATCAACACGGTTCACTTCCTGTTTTTTAGTTTAGTTTTTGATTGTGGCACTATGAGTTGTAATTCTTGTTGGTTTTGATCAACAGATACAGATTTAAAATATACATTGAATTTATAAATGTAAATTCAATGTACAGTTTAAATCTGTATCTGTTGATCCCACATTTATACCACTTGGGATAAATACAGTTAGCCCACATGGGCTTCCCATGCTGGGCACATTATACTAAAATCACATGGGTCCTATATACTGATGCACATGTCTGTCCCATTCCCAGTTAGCCCACATAAAAAAAATGAGCTGGGGCCTATATATATATGCCCAGGTTGAAGCCATGTAAGATCATCCCACATTTAGCCCACTTGGGGTAAATACAGTTAGCCCACATGGGCTTCCCATGCCGGGCCCATTATACCAAAACCACATGGGTCCCATATAATGATGTCCATTTCTGTCCCATTCCAAGTTAGCCCACATAAAAATGAACTGGGGCCTGTATATCCATGCCAAGGCTGAACCCATGTAAGGTTATACGACACTTATCCCACTTGGGGTCAATATAGTTAGCACACATGGGCTTCCCATACTGTGACCATTATACTAAAACCACATGGGTCCCATATAATGATGACCATTTCTGTCCCATTCCCAGTTAGCCCACATAAAAATGTACTGGGCCTTATATATCCATGCCCAGGTTGAACCCATGTAAGGCGATCCCACATTTATACCACTTGGGATGAATACAGTTAGCCCACATAATAATAATAATAATAATAATAATAATAATAATAATGAATTCAATTTATAACGCACTTTTCATTAATGAAAATCTCAAAGTGCACATGGGCTTCCCATGCTAAGCACATTATACTAAAATCACATGGGTCCCATATACTGATGCATATATCTGTCCCATTCCCAGTTAGCCCAAATAAAATTAAACTGGGGCCTATATATCTATGCCCAGGTTCAACCCATGTAAGGTCGGCCCACTCTTATACCACTTGGGTAAATACAGTTAGCCCACATGGGCTTCCCATGCTGGGCCCATTATACCGAAACCACATGGGTCCCATATAATATTGCCCATTTCTGTCCCATTCCCAGTTAGCCCACATAAAAATGTAGTGGGCCCTATATATCCATGCCCAGGTTGAACCCATGTAAGGTGATCTCACATTTATACCACTTGGGATAAATACAGTTAGCCCACATGGGCTTCCAATGCTGGGCCCATTATACCAAAACCACATGGGTCCCATATAATGATGCCCATTTCTGTCCCATTCCCAGTTAGCCCACATAAAAATGTATTGGGCCCTATATAACCATGCCCAGGTTGAACCCATGTAAGGTGATCCCACATTTATACCACTTGGGATAAATACAGTTAGCCCACATGGGCTTCCCATGCTGGGCCCATTATACCAAAACCACATGGGTCCCTTATAATATTGCCCATTTCTGTCCCAATCCCAGTTAGCCCACATAAAAATGTAGTGGGCCCTATATATCCATGCCCAGGTTGAACCCATGTAAGGTGAGCCCACATTGATACCACTTGGGATAAATACAGTTAGCCCACATGGGCTTCCCATGCTGGGCCCATTATACTAAAACCACATGGGTCCCATATAATAATGCCCATTTATGTCCCATTCCCAGTTAGCCCACATAAAAATGTAATGGGCCCTATATATCCATGCCCAGGTTGAACCCATGTAAGGTGAGCCCACATTGATACCACTTGGGATAAATATAGTCTGCCCACATGGGCTTCCCATGCTGGGCCCATTATACTAAAACCACATGGGTCCCATATAAAATT
>JBBPBX010079750.1:4778-16322 GCA_038048925.1 Garcialebias charrua
ACCAGTAACTGTGGAGCTCTCAGGTAGTAGGGAGAGAGTTCCATAGGCGGGGGGCAGCCACACAGAATGCCCGGTCTCCCATGGTCCTTAATTTGGTTCATGGAAGGTGAAGGAGATTACTGTTCTGTGATCGTAGAGACTGGGTGGATGAATAGGGTGCAAGAATGTCAAGAAATAAAGTCCACTTATTTTTGTATTGAACATTTTTTGAATTTAGCGTGTCCTGGATGACTGAGAATCTTCACCATCTTACAATGAGGGGCAGTTGAAAAGTCAAAATTGTCATTTTGACACAACACCAGTAATTCAGTTTACATCAGGCCACTGGGGACGTCATACGTCCAATCTGAACTTTGGTCCATATTTATGAACGTTTATTTAAATCACTCTGCTGATCACTGACTGTCAGTGACAATAGATGCACATTTGCTCAACAAGCCATGATTCCCAGGCACTTTAAATGTTCAAAATAAAGTTGTGCTCCTATTTGAAGCAGCGTTCTTAGTACAGTATAAGGAGCTTCATTCTCCACTAAAGAGCGGTTGTTGTCCAACAGAAGGAGGAACTATTGCAGAGAAGCGACGTGCCCGGATGTGTTGCTTCGCTCTATCTTGCAGGAATCATGTCTTCTCCTGTGGTTATCAGCAGCAGCATCTCTTAAGATACATTGCTGCCATCTTCTGGATGACGCTTGCTTCAAAACTTGTCTTCAGGAATGCAAACGTACATTTTCCTACCCTTCTAGTCACCTCAGTGTACATAATATCTTCTCTCAGTTCTCAGTATAAAAGTACATTTTATTTCCATAGCACATTAACAACAGACGTTAACCAAAGTGCTTTAGAATTAAAACAGCAACAAAATCGACAACATACAAGGAACATTAAACGAGCAAGTAAAAGTACAGAGCATCAGCAGTCATCTCTTCTGGATGTCATATTCTGCTTGAATCAAACACCAAGCAAAATAAAAAGATTAGATTTAAAAGCCTCGGACGTCTCAGCCTCTATGAAGAGGTAAACTGGTCCAGTGATGTGGGGCAACTTTTTATTTAAAATTGGGTCTTGCAACTTCTAAGAGAAAGTGAATGGTTGACCTATTGTTACTGGAGTAAATGTGTTAAGGAGAGTGCAGTGTGACTGAAAAAGACCCGTTAAAACTGTCAAAATAATCAATAAAGTCTTAAAACCAACCCAAAATGGACAGGAAGTCAGTGGAGAGGAGCCAGGACAGGGATTTGAAGTTTGAAATTAAAGGTGCAGTCTGCAGTTTCTGTAGTGCAGTCTAAGTTTTCTAAAAATATATTTTTAACATATTTCTTCACTCTGTCACTATCTCCTGACAGACTGATGTTAGACAAAGTAATCTCTGAAAAAACTATATTCCCCTTGCTTCTCCAGGTGTTACTAAAAGCATTTCTAAATTCCCACAGTGACCCGCCGTTAACCAGCCAATAAAAACAGAGCTTCTCACTTCTCACGCTCCTAACCCACGCCCCCGCCTGTCCCAGCCCCAGCGGCCACGCACATTCTCGTTCAAAGGATTGCAAAGCGATGCAAAACTGTTTTGTATGTGACACAAATGTATTAAATTCCCCTTCTTCATCCCTGATCTGGACTTTTCTTTTGTTTTTTTTGCCAAAAGTCAAGTGATCGCTTCCTCCTCCACTGACTCCATGACTGAAATGAGGAAATGAATGAATTTGTCACGAGCGAATTAAACTCGGGTTCAACGTGGCTGCGCGAGGCTCAGCAGATTTCATGGTGTTCTGGTGTGCTGGACCAGCGCTCCATGTTTTTATTTTATTTTTTAGAACGTTTTATTAACATATAAACACAGAACTTCGCAGCGGCTGCGACAGGACATGTAGTGGAGGCGGAGCTAAGAAGGCAGAGCTGAATTTCAGCGAGAGCAAGGGGGAGCAGAGCCATATATGGCTCTGAGGGGGAGGGACCAGAATGCTTTCCCTGTTGAAATTTTTTCTAAGTGCTGCGTTCTACAAAAACTGCAGAGTGCACCTTTAAGAAATAAGCCAATAACAGTGGATATTGATACAGCATTTAAAAAATACATTTATTTATCAAGAGCCAGATACATCAAAGTTCATGGTCAGTAATGCTTTGAACCACTTTGGCTATGGCTGCCTCAGAGGAGTCGATGGGGGAGAGGGCAGGCCCCAGAAACCATTTCATCACCAGCAAACTGGTTGGTCCACTATGTGAGCGTGCTGCTACTGGGACTGAATTTGTTGTGGCTCATCAGAATGAAGAAGTTTTGGATGAAGGACGAAATGTCTCAACAACAACAAAAATAAATATAAATAAAGGTTGAATGAATGAATGAATGAATGAAAAAATAACCCGTCCAGATGATCTGCGGCCGTAATGCCGTGGGGCGGCCGTGGTGTAGTGGTAATGGCAGTCGTCTCCCGATCGGAAAGTTGGCGGTTCGACTCCCGGGACCCGCACCATGTGTCGTTGTGTCCTTGGGCAAGACACTTAACCCTGAGTTGCTCCCGGTAGGACTGGAAAGCACCTTGCATGGTAGTCTGCCGCCACCGGTTTATGAATGTGTGTAGCATTCAATATATGTGTAGCACTTTGAGATTTTCAGTAATGAAAAGTGCGTTATAAATTGAATTAATTATTATTATTATTATTATTATCTGACTGAACTTTGTTGGATTATAGCCAGAGGTTAATTTTTAGATTTTATCCCTTAGACAGGTTGATTATCCCTAATAAAAAAAACTTTAAAAAAAAAACTACTTTATCAAATAAATAAATAAATTCAAATGTGTGGGGGTGTTATGTCTTCATGTTTTTAGTACCAATTAAAAATTGAGCCTCTGCCTTCGGACAGTTCTAAACGAGCCTAAAGTTTCACAGAGGTCCAAACAAAAAGTAATCAAAGCATGAATCACTTTTTAAGGTCTTGGGTTGGGAGATGTAGCTTCACCTGATTCCTGCACAGAACAGCCTTGAATCCAATCCCATAGTTTTATTTTCAAAACGAAATTGAGATTTGTCGCTTGTTTTGGTAATGTTTCTGTCAAGTCTCCCTACAGAAGTTAAAGTCAACTTTGTTAATTCTGCTCACTCACATGAAGCGAAACTTCACTCTTGTTGTGTCAATCTGTCCACTAACTTGAGCTACTCTACACACAAAAATATATATATATATATATTACTGTTGGGTTGTGTCTTTATTACTGGATGTGCTTTTAACAAAGGTGTTGTTCCTCTCCAGCGTAACGGTCCTCCTACCAGACGTCTGTCTCAGTTCACTCATGTCCACCCCAGAGTCCAAGCTGGTGTCTCGGCTGTCGATGGGCCTCCACCTGCTCTGCTGCTCTGGCACGGCGTAGCGGATCTCAGCCGCTGGTTTTCCCTCCAGCGACACAAACCAGGCTCGAGGAGGCTGAGGTGATGGGATTTTAGACAAACCTGTGAAGGTATGGACAGAACGTCTGCTTTCTCGGATTTTATTTAACGTTCCTGGTTCTGAAACGGACTCTGGGAGGCTGAACGGACCCCTGGATGTGCTGTTTGCAGCTTGAGAGACTTCCAAACCTCCAGGCTGGTCTTGGGTTTCTACCGCCGGGCTCTGGGGGGCAGAGGGAGCATTCTGCAGGGTCTGGGTGAAGCTGTCTTTCCTCTGCGGCTCCATGGCAGACCCGTTTGAAAGGCCCATCCGGGGCAGAGTGGCCGACTTGCTCCACTCGTTCTGCTCCGGCTCCTCCTCCAGGTGGAAGAACGCCGAAGTAGGAAGAATGGCCACGGGCTGGTTGTAGAAGAACAAGCTGTCTGTTAGAGACAGAGTTTGTTCTGAGTCCGGTTTGTGACACTCGACAGAAACAGCCACAACACCGGGGTTAACCAACACGTCGCTGCTTTCCTCTTTTAGGATCCTTTTCTGGTTCAGCCCGTCTGCTGGATGAGAGGCGTCCACTGAAGACATCCCAAAGACCTCACACATGGAAGTGCTTTGATCCTTTTTACTCACTGTTGGTCTCTTTCTGGCTTTATTTTCACTGGGATGCTTTCTGTAAACAAGACAACACATTTTCACCAAACTTGTGGGCATCTTGTAACATAAAATCATCATCCTCCACTTGCTCTGATTCTCCGTGTCGAGCTCTGCTACATCGAGTCAAAGCATCGATTCTGAAGATTAAAACCTTGCACTGCTAAGTTCTTACCCAGGCTGCATGCTATTAAACAAGACTACAATACAGGTAGTCCTCGACTTACGGCGATTCGACTTTACGAACGCGCTCCCATTGAAAAGCATTGTTTGAGTTACGCCGTTTATGCGCCTTTACAGCAGAAAATATGGTACCGAAACGAAACTTAGGGGAGCTTGAAACTTACAGGAGGGAAGGGGGGAGCTGGGAACAAAACTTAGGGGAGCTTAAAACTTACAGGAGGGGGTTTCCACTGACGCGCTCAGTGGAAACTTACAGAGCAGGCAGACCTCTGGACCGCGAGTGGAAATACAGGAGGAGCGGAGGACAGCTGAGCAACGAGCTAACATGCTAGCAATGAGCTAACATGCTAACAGATGTTGCTGTAAACGCTGTGGACCTCGTGAAGCAAGCTGAGGTGCACGAGCTAACATGCTAACAGACGGAGGAAGAAATGGCCAGCTCCCAGTAAGAAATTAACTCTTTTTTTCCTTCATTATGGCTCCTAAATGTATGTGGTTTTTAATAATTATGTAGGGTACTGTGTTAGGATAGGCTAAGTGCTTGGTAAAAATACAGTACTGTATGTATGAGGTGCTTGGATGTATGAGGTGCATGTTTGAGGTGCCGTTTGGACGTATTTTCGACTTACGGCAATTTTCGTGTTACGAACGGGCCTAGGAACGGAACTCGTTCGCGTAAGTCGGGGACTACCTGTACATGTTTGTGGACAAAAGGGTTATCTGCACTTGGCATAAGTGGTATCTTTAAAATGTTATTTTGAGCAGTGGTTAAAACACTGTATAATAAAATCATTGTGTACCTGTGATAATATAACATCCCAATCAGAAAGCAGATGATGATAAGGAACGTTCCTCCAAGGAGAATCGTCAGAAAAAAGAAATGATGCGAGGTAAAGTCAATGAGGGTGGAGAGGACAAGAAAACCTGCAGAACATGGTTGGAAAACAATAACAACAAAAAACAATGAATAAAATGTGCAACTCAAAGAACTAAAAACAGAATGTAGATGTATCAAATCAGATGACATTTAGTTTATATATATCTTTTCATTTTACAATAGTCCCTCGCTACTTCGCTGTTCGAATTTCGCGGACTCGCTCTTTTGTGGTTTTTCAAAATAAGATTGAACACAAGGGGGGAAAAATGTACACTACACACGATCGTCAACTTTAATATTACTCATGTGATTGGACAGTATTGGAAGCTGCAGTAGAAAGTTAATGAAAAAACAAAATACCTTGGACAGGCGCCGCTATTTTAAAGTTTTCTCTCAATAAGCCTACACTGTAGCGCCACTCATAAGGACTACATTTCCCAGAAGCCTCATTGCTTTCTGCTGAAATACTTAGAGGGAAAGTTTTGATCTGATCCGAAAAAGTTTGTTCCTTATTCATATAGTGACTTCGGTGCCCAGTGGATGCAGAGAGCCGCACCAATCCCAGCGGGAACTGGACAAGAACCGGAGGCAGAACCGGATCCCCTGACCCATTAACGAACTCGAGAGCGGTTTGCTGGCCCGCAAGCACTTCTGAGCGGGGGACGTGCTGCCGTAGGACTAGTGTTACATCATATTCTGTGACCATCGTATATTGTGACTGTAGGGGGCACTGTTGGATTTTTACACCATACTTTGCAGTACCTGATTAACGCTATCATATTCTGTGACCATCTATATTTTCACAATAGTCATGATGGTCAGATGTGACTTTTTATTCCTTAGAGGAAGTAGAGTCAGCAGAAACAGTTTGGCTCAAGTATTTAATGTTTTTGTATAAGTTACAGTGTGGTCACAATATCTGATAAGCGCTATTATATTCTGTGACCATCTATATTTTCATAATAATCACGATATTAGTGATCAGATTTTACTTTTTATTCTTTGGAGGAAGGAGAGTCAGCCTCCTTCCTCCAAAGAATAAACATCAACATCTGCCCACTAAAATCCTGATTATATTGGAAATATAGACGGTCACAGAATATGACAGTGTTTATCAGGTATTGCAAAGTATGATGTAAAAATGCAACAGCGCTCCTATGGTCACAATATATGATGGTCACAGAATATGGTGTAACACCTGTTCTGATGCAAACCCCAACTGTAAATTTTACAAAGAGCACTCCGAAACAATCAGTCATTTATTCTGGAATTGTAATATCATAAAGACAGCATTGTAATAATTTTATCATTTGTAATATCCAAAAAAATCCAAAAATATGCATGTTAGGTTGATTGGTAACTCTAAAAAAAAAAATTAACCCTAGGTGTGAGTGAGACAGGTCCCTCTTGTAAATGAGTCCGCGTGGCTCAACGAGGAGCCTGTATAAATAAAGGTTGAATGAATGAATGAAAATATTGATTCAAATTTTTCATTAAGATATGAACACATTATGTTTGGCTTTCATGAAAAGAATAAAGAGGAACTAAACCCCGGTCTAAAAACGTGTTTACGGCAACACCTATGGGTTGAACAGAGGAATTGCACCTTAATTTTCTTATTGGTCAAGGACGTTCACTCTGACGTGTCTTGTACACTCTGACGTCACGGAAGTGGTTCAAGCAGAGCCAATCCCCTGCAGAGATGAGAAGGTCCTGCAGCAGTTCATACCTTATATGGAAGTGCCACATTTCACTCCTGACAAGCGGTTTTCTTTCTTTTATTTTTTCATTTTTTTAAGCCTTTGGTTTTGGATGGAATGGGTGGAATAGATAAATACATCTACATGTTTATCCTTTGTTGTTGCTTGGTGTATGTTGTTGGCTAGAGGTTTGATTTGTTTTAGGTTGTTGTTGGAGGCGTGGACAAAAGCACAACTCTACCTCCCCTCCTTATCTCTCGACACGCCCATTTTGAGGGTGATTTTGGATCTGCTTAGGGGAAGTAGTTACCGTCTCAACCTGTGTTTAGTTCCTCTTTAATGTTTTTAAAAAACTAGCAATTAATTTAATTATAATATTTGGTAAATACCATATTCACAAATGTAAATTTTCGTCATCTTCGCCTTTTTTTCCAGGTTTAATTAAAGAAATAGAATTATATTCATGCACCATTTCTCAAATTCAAGATCTTTTTTATTGAATTTTTCATTTTTTTTTCTTCAGACAACAACAACAACAAACAAAAACAACAACAACAACAAAAAAACACAACAATCAATCTAAGTTACAACATGTAGAAAATAATCCCTACCCAATCACTGCCAAAAGAAAAGGGAAAAAAATAAATAAAAGGTAAAATAGCCAAGAGACTGCATTAACCTGAATGAGTTATGTTGTCAAAGAGACTGGAACAGATTCAGGAAAGGTCCCCAGACATTCTCAAATTTACCCTCTTTCTGTTGGAGTGTGAATCTGATTTTCTCCAGCTTTAAACAGGACATGATGTCAGCCAACCACTGAGCGTGAGTGGGTGGAAACGGTTCTTTCCACCTAAGCAAAATAGCTCGTCTGGCCAGGAGAGAGGTGAACGATATTACATGTTGTTGGTTTTTATTTAGGTTTGTCATGCCCTCTACAAGACCAAACAGAGCAATCAGTGGGTCAGGGTTCAGGCGTGTATCTAGTACATGTGATAAAGTCTGAAAGATTTCCCGCCAATATTTGTTCAGAGATGGGCAAAACCAAAACATATGGGAGAGAGAGGCTTCAGCATGTTTGCATCTCACACAGTATGGGCTGACATCAGGATACATAGAGGACAATTTCAGTTTAGAGATGTGAGCTCTGTGCACCACTTTAAATTGTATTAGACAATGTCTAGCACAGAGAGAACTGGAGCTCACCAGTTTGAGTATGGAGGTCCAAGAGTCCTCTGAAATAGAGGAGCCGAGATCCTCTTCCCAAGCAGCTTTGATTTTATCTGAGGAAGCACGCTTCAAATCCAATAGTTTACTGTAAATGAATGAAATGGACTGTTTTTTATTTGGGTCTAGAGAAAGAATAGTGTCAACAATACTGCTATCAGTTGAAATGGAGAGGCTGGACAAATGAAGAGTAATAAAGTGCCGTATTTGGAGATACCTAAAAAAATTGGACTGGGGAAGACTAAATTTTTCACATAGTTGTTGAAATGAAGCTAAAGTGTTATTGAGAAACAAGTCATTGAAGCGTACTATACCCCTTCTTTGCCATTCTTTAAAAACAGAGTCCTGAGATGAGGGTTTGAAAAGTTGGTTAGACATGATAGGGCTATAGAGAGAGAAACTAGAGAAATTGAAACATTTACGAAATTGTGCCCAGATTTTTAGTGAGTGTTTTATAACTGGATTTATAACAGTTGTAAGTGGTGGAAGCGGGAGTGAGGATCCCAAGAAAGCCACGGAGGACCATTTCCCAGAACACTGTGACTCCATCTCTACCCAGTCAGGGCTGTCAGGCCTGTTGTAATAGAATGACCAGAATGCTAGACAGTGCAAGTTTGCTGCCCAATAATAAAAGCGGAAATTTGGAAGGGCAAGACCGCCTGCGGCCTTAGTTTTTTGGAGATGTGTCTTATTTAAGCGTGGACGTTTTCCTTGCCACAGATATGATGAAATGATGGAATCTAACTGAACAAAGAATGAACCAGGGATAAAAACAGGAATATTTTGAAAAAGATATAAAAACTTAGGTAAAGTGACCATCTTGACTGAGTTAATACGGCCTGTGAGGGAAATGGAAAGCGGTGACCATCGGGATAATGCCTGCTTTGTCTGATTCAACAGAGAGACAAAGTTTTCTTGATATAAATCTTTATACCTCCTCGTAACTGTAACACCCAGGTAAGAGAATTTTGTCTTCTCAATTTTAAGAGGCCATTTACCAAAGTCAAGAGTCTGCGCCAGGGTATTGACAGGGAAAATTACACTTTTACTCAGGTTTAATTTGTAACCAGAGTTTATTCCAAATTCCTCAAGTAATGATAAAACGGAGGGCAGCGTGTCAGTCGGATGAGAAATGAAAAGTAAAAGGTCATCAGCATAAAGGGAGACCTTGTGCTCCATATCGCCTCTCCAGATTCCTGAAATTGTGTCACAGGACCGCAAAGCAGTGGCAAGAGGTTCAATTGCCAGGTCAAAGAGCATAGGGCTCAGTGGGCATCCCTGGCGAGTTCCTCGATGTAGACTGAAGGGTTTTGATATCTGAGAGTTGGTACGAATGGTTGCGGTGGGATGTGAATAAATTAATTGCACCCATGTAATGAAATTGGGGCCAAAACCAAATTTGTCAAGAACATTAAACAAGTAGTCCCATTCAACCCGATCAAATGCTTTCTCTGCATCAAGGGAAATAACACACTCAGGAACAGTATCCGAAGGAGAATAAATAATGTCCAAAAGGCGTCTGACATTAAAAAAGGAGTGCCTGCCTTTAATGAATCCAGTCTGGTCTTTTGATATGATCAAAGGAAGGATCTTTTCCAACCTTTGAGCAAGAACTTTGGCTAAAATTTTGGCGTCTGTATTTAAAAGGGAGATTGGTCGATAAGAGGAACAGTGAGTTGGGTCTTTTCCTTTCTTTGCAATGAGGGTAATGCAGGCCTCTAAAAAAGATTTCGGAAGGGATCCTTGGTCAAATGACTCTAAGAGAACCGAGTGTAGGAGTGGGGAAAGTAATGAAGAAAATTTCTTAAAAAATTCAGCAGGGAAGCCGTCAGGACCCGGACATTTGCCAGACTGCATTACCGATACAGCTGACACAATTTCTGTCAGGGATATTGGGATCTCCAGTGCATCTTTCAGGTTGGGTGTGAGTTTTGGCATGTTGGTCTTTTCGAAAAACTGAGAAGATAAATTCTTGTTGGTTTGGGATTCTGAAGTATATAAATGGGAATAAAAGTCCTTAAATGCTCTGTTAATTTGTAAATGATCTAGAGTTGTGGTGCCGTTCTCTAATTGGATCTTAGGGATGATTTGTTTAGCCATGGCACCCTTCAACTGATTTGCCAGTAGTTTTCCTGACTTTTCTCCATGTATGTAAAATGATGATTTACTTTTCAAAAGTGATTGTTCTATTGAGTATGTAGACAATAAATCAAACTTAGTTTTGAGTTCTACTTTTTTTTTGTACAGATTAGGGCATTTGTTTTGAGCATATTGTTGATCAATTTCTTTTATCTGCTGGGCTAAATCAGTTCTTTCTTTTTGAGATTTTTGCCTCAGCCGGGCGGTATATGAAATGATTTGTCCCCTAAGATAGGCCTTAAGGGTATCCCAAACTGTTGACAGTGGGATCCCAGGAGTTCTGTTTATGGATAGAAAGAAGGTTATTTCTTTTTCTATAAATGTAACAAAATCATTGTTTAACAGTAACGTTGAATTGAATCTCCACTGTCTACTCCTTATAGGAATGTCAGGGAGGGACAAAGACAGAGTGACAGGTGCATGGTCTGAGATGACAATACTGTGGTAGTCACAGCCACGGACAGAGGGAAGAAGTTTGTTGTCCATGAAAAAGTAATCGATCCTCGAGTATGAATGATGAACATGAGAAAAAAAAGAATATTCTCTCTCAGCTGGGTGTAAAAAACGCCATACATCGCACAGGCCATACTTAGATAGAAAGGCACGAATAGTGTGGGACGACCTGCTGGCTGTGGCAGGGTTTGTAGAGGATCTGTCCAAAACTGGGTCCAACCAGCAATTCAAGTCACCACTGAGTATCAATGAGTATGTGTTTAGGTCCGGGAGCAGTGAGAATAATTTCTCAAAGAAACCAACATCATCCGTATTTGGGGCATAAACGTTAACTAGCACTACTGGTGTGTTGTACAATTTACCGGAAACAATCACAAAACGACCATATTTATCTGAGTTAACTTGAAAAGGTTCAAATGAAATGTCTTGACTGATGAGGATCGAGACGCCCCGAGCCTTTGCTCGAAATGAGGAATGGAAACTCTGCCCGTGCCATGTTTGCAGTAATCGTTTGCTATCGTCACTTCTAATGTGAGTCTCCTGCAGGAAAGCAATGCCTGTATTTAACTGTTTTAAATGAGAGAGCACCTTCCTTCTCTTGACGGGGTGGTTCAAACCTTTGACGTTCCAGCTTGACAACACCAACTGACCACTCATATTACTAATAATTTGTATAAGAAAGGTAGGTAATACAGTCTAATGTGTTGATGGCTGTGCAGTTCTTGGCAAAGTGAAAGAAAATATAAATTAATGGCAGTGATGGACCCCCCACCCCCCTCCCTTTCCCACCCTGGACAGCTGCAACAGACAGAAGCAGCAAGCTCCATAGAAATTAAAAATAAGTCTCCTGTCTAACTTTTAAACTAGTGCTCCAGTATCATCAGAGGAAAAAAAAAATGTATAAGCACCTCATGCAAGGCCAAAAATGTACACATAGATGTG
>JBBPBX010079752.1:0-16321 GCA_038048925.1 Garcialebias charrua
GCCCGGTCGCAGGTGAGAAGCTTTGAAACCACTTCCTGTTTCTGACGCGGAGCGCCGGAGCTCAGAGTTCTTCTGGGACCGGCCCGTCCAGACGCAGCTCAGGGCTCCGGGTTTGGAGGCGGAGCTCTGAGAGAAGGAGGCGCTGTGGGAGGAGGAGCTCCCCTCGTCTCTGGAGGTCCGGTTCAGCCCGGCGTACGTGAAGCTGGCCGGCTGCAGCGGCTTCTTCACGCCGGGCCGCTGCTCCTCTCGGAGCGATCTGATTGGCTGATGGTGGCGAGGGGGAGGAGTCAGAGGAAGAGGAGGACGCAGAGCCTTCAGGTCCGGGTGGAGCGGCTTCCTCCCTCGCTTCTTCTTCACCAGAACCTGGGGCCTCTGCTGGGGGCCCGGGTGAAGACGAGGGCCCGGCTTGGCCTTCTTCACCAGTTCTTCATCGTACTCCTCCTCCTCCTCCTCCTCAGAGGAAGAGGAGGGGGAGGAGGAGAGGCCGGAGGACGAGGAGGCCGAAGGCGGCAGCTGAGGAGAGAGAAGAGTGATGAGACCGAGACCAGAACCAGCAGAACGGGTCAGCCGGGTTCTGATTACCAGAATCTTTCTGGGCCGTCCTCGCGGTCGTTTGCCTTTTTTCTGGAACAGAAGCTCCCGCTCCTGCTCCCTGTAAACAAACAAACAAACAAACAAGTGGGCTCAGTGACCTGTAAACAAATCAAATGTTGTCACGTCTCCCTCACCTCTTGTGAAACGCAGCGAGCAGCCGCGGGTCCAGAATGTTCTCCTCGGGTTCCCAGCTGTTGTGTCTGAGGAACAAACAAAATACATGTAAACAACATCATCAAATAAATAAAACTAAAGTAATTAAATAAATAAAACTGAAGTAATCAAATAAATAAAACTGAAGTAAATAAATAAATAAAACTGAAGTAATTAAATAAATAAAACTGAAGTAAATAAATAAAACTGAAGTAATTAAATAAATAAAACTGAAGTAATAAATAAATAAAACTGAAGTAATTAAATAAATAAAACTGAAGTAATTAAATAAATAAAACTGAAGTAATTAAATAAATAAAACTGAAGTAATTAAATAAATAAAACTGAAGTAAATAAATAAAACTGAAGTAAATAAATAAAACTGAAGTAATTAAATAAATAAAACTGAAGTAAATAAATAAAACTGAAGTAATTAAATAAATAAAACTGAAGTAAATAAATAAAACTGAAGTAATTAAATAAATAAAACTGAAGTAAATAAATAAAACTGAAGTAATTAAATAAATAAAACTGAAGTAAATAAATAAAACTGAAGTAATTAAATAAATAAAACTGAAGTAATTAAATAAATAAAACTGAAGTAATTAAATAAATAAAACTGAAGTAATTAAATAAATAAAACTGAAGTAATAAAAACTAATTAAATAAATAAAACTGAAGTAATTAAATAAATAAAACTGAAGTAATTAAATAAAACTGAAGTAATTAAATAAATAAAACTGAAGTAATTAAATAAATAAAACTGAAGTAATTAAATAAATAAAACTGAAGTAATTAAATAAATAAAACTGAAGTAATTAAATAAATAAAACTGAAGTAAATAAATAAAACTGAAGTAATTAAATAAATAAAACTGAAGTAAATAAATAAAACTGAAGTAATTAAATAAATAAAACTGAAGTAATTAAAAATAAAACTGAAGTAATTAAATAAATAAAACTGAATTAAATAAATAAAACTGAAGTAATTAAATAAATAAAACTGAAGTAATTAAATAAATAAAACTGAAGTAATTAAATAAATAAAACTGAAGTAAATAAATAAATAAAACTGAAGTAATTAAATAAATAAAAGTGATTGTTCTGAATCCACTGACTGAGCCAGGAGCAAACAACATGAAACTTTGCTGTGAAAGGATTTTATTTCAATAACAATAATGTATTTGTTTGGGACTTCCTTGTTCAGAAACACCGACGTCATCTTTACATTTAAATTAATCTAATAAACTTGTGTTGTTCCCCAGTGGGGTTTTTAATTTTTTATCTACACCTCCAGGTCAAGATCATCCAGTGCCTTGTTTTGATCCGGTTTCCATTTATATTAACTATGATTGTCCTTTGATAAATAAGAAAACAACAAACAAAACATTAAGAAATATTCTTTTAAGAGACGTTGTCTTTTCACCATCTTGTACATTTTACTGGTCCAACATATTTGAAAATATAAATTGGAAATGGACTTGGCTACTCCCAAAGAAATACCTAATAAACAATAAAGTAAAATAAATTTCATACAAAATTATTCACAATTGTTATCCAGTTAAAGCATTTTTGATAAAAAGATATACGTAAATGGGACTTGGATCCTATGTGTACTTTTTGTAAAAATCACGTAGAAGAGCTTGTTCATTTGTTTTGGGATTGTTGTTACACCAAAATATTCTGGAGGGACATGTCCATTTTTTTTATTGAAAGAATATAAATATTACTTTAACAGAGAAGCATGTTTTATTTGTGATGGAGAAATGTGACCTTGTTAAAACTGAATCTTTATATGTTGTTAATTTTTTATTTTATTTATGGTAAATTTCTTATACACACCTCCAAATATTTACAACAAAAGCCTAACTTCCAGATTGTATTATCTTCTATAAATATTTATATAGAATCCATGAAAGGAAGCTCAAATGCTAAAGTCATTATAACTACAACCCTCGAGCACCGTTTTGATTTGAACATTATAAAATATCAAACATTATAAAATATCAAACATTATAAAATATCAAACATTATAAAATATCAAACATTATAAAATATCAAACATTATAAAATATCAAACATTATAAAATATCAAACATTATAAAATACTGTTTTATGTTCTGTAATACTCCTGTATCTGTGTTAATAATTAGTTCTGTTTTGTTCTAGTTTGTTCTTGTTCCATATTTGTAATAAAAATAAACTCGTGTTGTTTATGGGCCCACATCGTCACAGAGGTTCTGTTCGGGTTCTGGCTCGGCCTGGACGGACTCGTCTGGTCTCGTCGGTACCGGGGCGGTCCGGACCCGTGAGCCCGGTTCGGGTCCGGTTCGGGGGTCCGGGTCCGGGCCGCCCCGGGCTTTGTTCCGTTAGCCTCGAGCTAACAGCTAGCATAGCGGGACTCACTTGGAGGACCAGCCGCTCCACTTCACCAGATACTCGAACTTTCCCTGCGGACACACGCACAGTCAGAACCAGAACCGAGCCGGGTCTGTGCCGAACCAGAGCCGCAGCTGCTTACCTTCCTCTGCCTCTTGCTGAGGATACATTCAGCATCGAACACCTGCCCCACCGTCACCCCCTCCATGATGCAGGCAGCTTGAGCCCTGCCGGCCACCGTAGCTGCTCTGTCGGTGACATATGAACATTTTACATATTCATGTTTTATTCAGTAAGTTTTAGGACAAACTAACCCACACTTGGGTAAAAAGATTGGATGAAAGTTACATTTTAGAGCTACCACATGAAAATTTTAATTTGTAAAGTTTTTTTTTAAAGAAGATGCTTTTTTCAAACAGGAAGTCGGTCCCGGCAGTTCACAAAAAAAGGTTAAATCATTTCATCTGGACCAGTTTCTTTAAATGAGAACCGTTTCGTCTTCCATCCAGAAGACTTCCTCAGTCTGCAGCTGCCGACCAGTTCTGTCCCATGAGCAGCTTCACTGTGTTTCAACTTCCTGTTGGAATCTCAGAAGATGGTTTTAACCAGTGGTGGAGAAATTACTCAAACACTGGACTTAAAGGTTCAGTATGTAATTTCTGGAACACGCTGGAACTTAGGAACATTTTGAACAGAGACACGTTTCTAGGGGGAGGGACCAGAAACTTACCCCTTGCACTGCTGCTGAAATTCTTCTTCTTCTTCTTCTTCGATGGCGTTTTCTGGCAGTTTACAAACTCAGTGTATTACCGCCATCAACCGGACGGAGATGTAATTCAAGAGTCTATGCACTTTCAATAAAATTAAAAAATTAAAAAAATTAAATCCTTTCTGCTAATTTTGTAACTTTCAAATATTTAACAAGTGCTTTAGTTATATCCTGTGACTGATTTTTCTTCAAGTAACCATTGTCACTGAACTCCCCATTATCCAGTGCCTTCCTCTCTTTATTATATTTCTTACAATAAATCAACACATGTTCCACTCCTTCCAGTTCCCCACAATTAGAGCAGTCACCTGATGGATGTTTTCCTATTATCTTTAGACCACTATTTAATGTAGTGTGCCCAATCCTCAACCTGTTAATCCATACTTCCTCTCTCCTAGACATTAAACTACTATCGTCACTTAGGAGTACCTCCTTCTGTATGTTATGTAAATGTCTTCCTCTTTCCTCTAAATCCCACCTCTCCTGCCACATATCATTTATTTTATCTTTAACAATTATTTTTATTTCTGCTTTACTTAATGGGACATCATATTCAACTTCTCTTGCTTTAACTGCTTCTTTAGCCAACTTATCAACTTTTTCATTGCCAACAATTCCTTTATGTGCTGGAACCCATGTGAATTGAATACTTGTATTCTGTTGCATTATTACATAAACCAAATAATGAACTTCTGCGATAAGATCTGGGCGGCTGTCAGATTTTCCACTGATAATACTAGTTAGGCAAGACATTGAATCTGAACAGATGACTACCTCACTGGGCCTTTCCTCCACCACCCATTGTAATGCCAAAATTATTGCCAACATTTCCGCTGAAAAAATTGATAAATTATCTGTTGTTCTCCGTTTCAAAAAAAAAATTTGTTTAGGAATATATACAGCTACTCCTGTTCTACCATTTTTCTCTTTAGATGCATCTGTATAAATTTTTGTCATATTTACATAACGTATGTCTAAATATTGCTGAACAATTTGATACAAACCTCCACAGGACTGTTCTACTTTTTTGGTTTCTAAATTTACTATTGGCATTTCAAACATCCATGGTGCAATTATTGATTTATTTACAGTTTTACAGCACGCTATATTAATTATTCCCAGATGAGTTGCATACATATTTCCATCCCACCCAAAACTGCGTACATTATGACCATACTCCCAACATTCTCTGAAAACATTTTTAGTAGGATGACTATCCTCATGTCCTTGTAAATTCAACCAATAATTTGCTGACATTTTCATCCGCCTTAAGTCCAGTGGCATTTCTCCAGTAATCACCTGCAGAGCAGGAATCGGAGACGTTCTAAAAGCTCCACAACATATTCTGAGCGCTTTAGCTTGTATTCTATCCAACTCTAACAATAATGAGTTTGCCGCTGAGTTATAAACGACACATCCATAGTCCAACACAGAGCGAATTAAAACATCATACATTCTCTTTAAAGATGTGCTTGAAGCCCCCCAACCACTTCCTGACAAACATCTCAATATACCTTTTTTACATTTGTCAACAATTTTCTGTATATGTATCCTAAACGAAAGTTTTTCATCAAACCATACACCTAGATACCGTACAATATTTACCTGTTTCAAATTTGTACCATATAACCTAAGGTCTACCGTAGGAGTAACTCTTTTCTTTGAAAAACATATCACTTGTGTCTTCTCAGTAGACAAACGAAACCCCCATGTCTTTGACCACATTTCAACCTCATCTATTGCTGATTGCATTCTATTATTAACAATACTGATATTTCCTCCTCTCACCCACAACGCCCCGCCATCTGCATATAATGCTTTACTAATTCTAAAGTCTATATTATCAAAAATATCATTAATCATTATATTAAAAAACAACGGACTACATACACTCCCCTGTGGAGTCCCATTTTGTATTGCATAAATATTTGAACAATTAACCCCCGCTCTTACTTCTATCGTCCTATTCTGTAAAAAATCCATGATCCAGTTACACATTTTTCCTTTTATTCCCATTTTGTCCAATTTAAGTAATAATCCCTCCTTCCAAAGCATGTCATAAGCTTTTTCAATATCAAAAAATGTAGCCAAAAGAATTTCTTTAGTTACTCGAGCCTTTCTTATTTCAGACTTAGCTTTTTTAGATTTTTCTACCTGGATTATTGAGCATGCATCAGAGTACTTTCTTATTTCATTTTCTAAACACACAATTGGATCTAAAGTTGTCCGTCCACTTCTGAAGCCACTTTGATAAGGAGACAAAAGACCTCTGTTTTCTATTTCATACATTAATCTCCTAGTAACCATTCTCTCCATTAATTTACTCAAATTGGATGTAAGAGCAATAGGCCTATAACTTTTTACCTCTACCTTATCCTTACCTGGTTTTACTATTGGTACAACGACTGAATGTTTCCAACCGGAGGGCAGTTCACCACGTTCCCATACTTTATTATACAACTGTAAAACTACTGTACTCCTTTAGCAGCATCTGATAACTGTTCTATCATCTTATAGCATATGCCATCTTTACCTGGAGATGTATTCTGCTGAAATTCAAATTCAAACTCTGTTTTTATTGGCTGGTTAACGGTGGGTCACTGTGGCTTAGAAATGCTTTTAGAGAAGCAAGGGGACTAGTTTTTTTCAGAGATTACTTTGTCTAACATCAGTATGTCAGGACAGAGTGAAGAAATATGTTAAAAATATATTTTTAGAAAAGTTACAGTACAAATAAACAGACAAAAAGGTACTCTAGTAAAAGTAGAAGTACTATATTAATGTTTTTACTTAAGTAAAAGTAAATAAATACTTGCTTTTAAAAATACTTCAAGTATTAAAGTAAAATTACTTGCTGAATGTATTACGTAATGCAATGGTCTACAGTATCTTTAAGTGTGTGTACTTTGTACTGTATGTATATTTTCTGTAATACATAAGTACTGTAGTGTTGAGTCATTTTAATGAACAATGCTGCAGATAATACATGTTTTTATTGTGTTTACTCTGTGACACAGTTCACACTTGGACTTGTGATTCTGTGCATCAGACTTTCAGGGATGACATGCAGAGTTAAATGTCATTAATTAAAATAAGAAAGAGGAATGATTATAACTTTGAAAGTTTTTATTTAACACAAAACAAAACCAATGTGTCATTTTAACTGCAGTAAACACATTGTAACACATAAGTAAAACACATAAGTAAAAGTTGTCTGTTTGAAAAAAGGAGCATTAGACACCACAAAGGAACAGACACTGATCATTTCAACTCCAGTTTGTCTTCAACTCTAGTTAAAATATTGTCTAAACCTTGTAATGGATCAACAATGAACAATACTTTAACTTCCTGACAACATTTTCAAAACTTGGACCTGAGTGTCGAGACATTTGGAGAAATCTCTTGTCTCCTAACATCCATGAACTGACACATTTTAATATTGCAGCAAGAATTTCTTGTTCAAGTTGAGAAGAAGTTGGTTTTCAAAGTTTTTGAGTCCAGTCTGGATCTTTAGGGAGAGAGAATCTGTCCTGCTGTACTGAACAGTCTTTCAATAATATTTCAATAAAGCCATGGGTGTTGTGTATCTTCTGGATGAATCTTTGTGGTGGAATCCATTTTGTGTGTGTTAGTGGTGCTGTGGGTGCTCCCAGCTAAATGACTTATACACAAGAATATACATCATTGGTCCAGCTCTTCTTGAAGGCAGGTCTAATGTTACCTGTCCACTTTGCAGTGATTCAATGGACCAACTCTCTCTCAACATCAGTTACTTTCAAACTAACGACAAATCAAAAAGTTGCAACGTGAATGTAACTTGTAACTCAACACATTATAGAAATGTAGTGTAGTAGAAAGTACAGATACTTCATGTAAAATGTAGTGGAGTAAAAGTACCCACATTTAATTCTACTTACCGGTAATAATAATAATAATAATAATAATAATAATGATAATAATAATAATAATTTTATTTAAAAGTGCCTTTCAGGACACCCAAGGACACTTAACAAACCAATACAGTGTAATTGTAAGTAAATATAAGTCTTATCCAGTAAGTTAAGTAAAGATACAAGTAAAAATAGATAATAAACAAAAAAGATATAAGTAAAAATACATGAAAAATGTACTTAAGGACAGTAACAAAGTATTTGTACTTAGTTACATCCCACCACTGGTTTTAACACATGCAAAAGGACCCATCTGTGACCAATCTCGCTATTGTAAATATCAGTTTATCCTCAGGTGTGGTCCCAACAACCTTTAAACATGCTGCTGTCCAGCCTCTACTGAAAAAATCTAACCTTGACCCCTCGGTGGTGTCCAACTTCCGGCCTGTCTCCAGACTCCCACTCACCTCTAAACTACTGGAAAAAATTGTTGAGTCTCAGTTGAAATGTTTCTTGGACGACCACGCCATCCTAGAGTTGTTCCAATCCGGCTTCAAATCTCTCCATAGCACTGAAACCGCTCTACTGAAGGTCTTTAATGACATTTTCACAGCCACAGATGCAGGTGATTCTGTGCTGCTTGTCTTATTGGACCTTACATCTGCCTTTGACACTATTGACCACAACATCCTCATTTCTAGGCTGGAGCAGTGGGTGGGCATCACAGGGTCTGCCCTCAAATGGTTCAAGTCCTACCTCTCAGACAGAACCTTTTGTGTCAATATCAAAGATTTCAGTTCAGCATCTACAGCGCTTCAGTGGGGGGTACCGCAGGGATCCATCCTCGGTCTTCTTCTCTTTTCTTTATACCTGCTACCACTAGGTGCTATTTTCTGCAAACACAACATACCCTTTCATTTCTACGCCGATGATTGTCAAATTTACTTCCCCTGAGGCACAGAGGCTCACGCTCTATTCAACCCCTTCTTGACTGCCTGGCTGACATCCAGGACTGGATGGCCTCAAACTTCTTAAGTTTCAATAAGAAGAAGTCTGAAGTCATGTTATTTCATTTCAACGGCTCATTCTTGAACTACGACATTGACCTTCTCTCTCTAGCCCTGCTAGAGAAACAAAGGGTCACTAATCTGAGGGTGATAATGAACCCTTCCCTGAAATTTAACAGTCATGTAAACATGATTGTTAAATCCTGATTTTTTTCAGTTGAGGCGGCTGTCTAAGCTGAAGCCCATACTATCCAAAAAGAACCTTGAGACAGTAATCCATGCTTTCATAACATCGAGGCTCGATTACTGCAATTCACTTCTGTTCGGAATCAGTCAGTCCTCCATTGCACGTCTACAGCTGGTCTAGAATGCTGCAGCCCGATTCTTAACTGGTACAGAAACTGAAAGTTAAACTGGGTTTCTTTTTCAGAAACAGATCATGTCTAACACTGAATGTTAGGAAACACCTTGTATCTGTGACTTTCCTTCCCTCCATTGAATACAGTGACATTCTCTACATGAATGCTCCTACAAGCACCCTGCAGATGTTGGATGTTGTCTATCATGGAGCATCCTGCAGATGTTGGATGTTGTCTATCATGGTGCACTAAGATTCATAACTGGCTGTGATTATCATACCCACCACTGCACCCTGTATTACTGGTTTAAGTCAAAGTCAAAGTCAACTTTATTGTCAGAACTGCAATATGTACAGGACATACACAGGACCGAAATTGCGTTTCTCTCAGTCCCTCGGTGCAACAGTAACCATCTAAACACTAAACACTAAAACATTTAATAAACATAAGCATAAAATAGTAAAAGTGTAACACTGTCCTGAGTTTTTTCATAATAGTATAAAAGTATGAAAATTTACACCAACACTGAAACACCAAACACCCCTGAAACACCAAACACCCAATGAACATAAGCATAAAATGAAATAATAAAAGTGTAATACTGTCCTGAGTTTTTGCATAGTAGTATAAAAAGTATAAAAAGTATATCTATAAAATAAACTGAAGGTTCTAGCATTGACATTTGCAAAGAGTGGCACAGCAGCATATAAGTTAATGTACACAGTATATGTATGAGGTAGTTGATGTTGGTATAGAGGCAAAGTGGCATATGCAGTGAGGCACATAAGGCACATTTGGCATCCTTAGATAAGGCTAGTCAGAGAATGCTGTATATGTATCTGCAGTAGTGTAGATAAAAGTAGTGTAAATGTAAACAGTAGTAATAAATGTAAACAGTATTAATAAATGTAAACAGTGAATGTAAACAGTAGTATGACTATAGGCAGTAATGTAATACAAACATTAGTGCAAATATGAGAAGTAGTGCAAACTGAATGAGCACATGACCGAGAGTTTAGTGAATAACCCGTTTGATGACACAGAGTCCAGTGTTAAAATCTTTGTGTTGTGTGGTAATGTGTGAGAAAGTTTTTTGTGTTAAGGCAGTTCAAATGGGAGGGGAGGCAGAGCAGGCAGAGTGTTTAGCATTCTGACTGCCTGATGAACAGAGCTGTCTCTCAGTCTGCTGGTTCGAGCCTGGAGACTTCTCAGTCTCCTCCCTGATGGCAGCAGTCTGAAGCAGCTGTGTAGTGGGTGTGTGGGATCACCTGCCATGCAGAGGGCTTTCCGAGTGAGGCGTTGCTGTGTAAGTCCTGCAGTGAGGGAAGGAGGTGCCGACGATCTTCTCANACTCCCTCCGGTGAATCATTTCACACTCCTTCCTCCGTGCTTCATGTTGGAACTAATTTTAGAGGCTGCTCTTCTTGTGTGGTTGTAGCATGAAGCAGGAAGAGTAAGCTGACAGAATGATGGAGAACGAGTATTGAGACAGAAACATAACTCCAGCTGTTATGTTTGGGTGCTCTTACTGCTTCTTCCCCACTCGTTTAAACATGTATGCTAACCACGTGACCCTCTTTTTTAACCTTATTACACTTTGGATTGAGCTATTTTTGTTTATTTGATCATTTATACTATTTCTGTAACTGAAGTACAGAAACCTAGCCACAACATCTTACACTTATACTACCTTACAGCACAAATGAATTAGGGGCATTTAAATAACCCTATATTACACACTGGGTGGCAGTGAAAACAAGAAGTATGTTTTCTTTCTGGATTAGTACAACCTTTCACTACATCAGGTTTGTCACTGCAGGTCCCAGCACGACATGTCAGGAGGACTCCTGCTCAAATCAGGGCGTTTGTTTGCAGCAGTGGGAGGGCTTTACCTGTGACTGCAGCATGACTTCATACGCTGGGCCACTGTGCAACGACGGTGAGTGCTTTTCCTTTATTTACCCTCAGATCTGGACGAACTAGAGGAAGTTTCATTATCAATGCAGACTTTTAACATGTCTAACATATAAAAATACTGTATGTTTTATACCAGTTTTCTTGGACTTTTCTTTTCAAACTCTAGCATTAAAGGCCGCGGTTGATGTTTAATCCTTTAAAGAAAGCCATGTTTAAGTTCATTTATAAAGGCATCTTCCAAAATATTTGATGATGTTAAATTCAACCTTTGTTTATACAAATTAGTCTCATTGAGCCTTGAGGACTCATTTACAAGAAGTTGGGTTGTAAAAACTAATTTTAGGAAAGACTCATTTACAAGCATTTGGGTTAAAAAGACTTATTTTAGAAAAGACTCATTTACAAGAGGTTGGGTTTTAAAGAATCATTTTAGAAAATACTCATTTACAAGAGGTTGGGTTTTAAAGAATCATTTAGAAAAGACTCATTTACAAGAGGTTGGGTTATAAAGACTCATTTTAGAAAAGACTCATTTACAAGAGAAGACTCATTGACAAGACTCATTTACAAGAAGTTGGGTTGTAAAAACTAATTTTAGGAAAGACTCATTTACAAGCATTTGGGTTAAAAAGACTTATTTTAGAAAAGACTCATTTACAAGAGTTTGGGTTATAAAGACTCATTTTAGAAAAGACTCATTTACAAGAAGTTGGGTTGTAAAAACTAATTTTAGGAAAGACTCATTTACAAGCATTTGGGTTAAAAAGACTTATTTTAGAAAAGACTCATTTACAAGAGTTTGGGTTTTAAAGACTCATTTTAGAAAATACTCATTTACAAGAGGTTGGGTTTTAAAGAATCATTTAGAAAAGACTCATTTACAAGAGGTTGGGATGTAAAGACTCATTTTAGAAAAGACTCATTTACAAGAGAAGACTCATTGACAAGACTCATTTACAAGAAGTTGGGTTGTAAAAACTAATTTTAGGAAAGACTCATTTACAAGCATTTGGGTTAAAAAGACTTATTTTAGAAAAGACTCATTTACAAGAGTTTGGGTTATAAAGACTCATTTTAGAAAAGACTCATTTACAAGAAGTTGGGTTGTAAAAACTAATTTTAGGAAAGACTCATTTACAAGCATTTGGGTTAAAAAGACTTATTTTAGAAAAGACTCATTTACAAGAGTTTGGGTTATAAAGACTCATTTTAGAAAAGACTCATTTACAAGAAGTTGGGTTGTAAAAACTAATTTTAGGAAAGACTCATTTACAAGCATTTGGGTTAAAAAGACTTATTTTAGAAAAGACTCATTTACAAGAGTTTGGGTTATAAAGACTCATTTTAGAAAAGACTCATTTACAAGAAGTTGGGTTGTAAAAACTAATTTTAGGAAAGACTCATTTACAAGCATTTGGGTTAAAAAGACTTATTTTAGAAAAGACTCATTTACAAGAGTTTGGGTTTTAAAGACTCATTTTAGAAAATACTCATTTACAAGAGGTTGTGTTTTAAAGAATCATTTCAGAAAAGACTCATTTACAAGAGTTTGGGTTGCAAAGACTCATTTTAGAAAATACTAATTTACAAGACTCATTTACAAGAGGTTGGGTTTTAAAGACTCATTTTAGAACAGACTCATTTACAAGACCCATTTACAAGAGGTTGGTTTGTAAAGACTCATTTTAGAAAATATTCATTTACAAGAGGTTGGTTTGTAAAGACTCATTTTAGAAAATATTCATTTACAAGAGGTTGGTTTGTAAAGACTCATTTTAGAAAATATTCATTTACAAGATTCATTTACAAGAGGTTGGGTTGTAAAGACTCATTTACAAGACTCGTTTACTAGGAGTTGGGTTGTCAAGACTCATTTTAGAAAAGACTCATTTACAAAACATTTACGTAGTAGGGAGAATCCTTTCCCTGATCATCCACAGACTCTAAAATATACAGTAAGATGAATTGTGTCTTGTTTTAAATCTACATATATTAAACTACAGTTCTAGGTTTCAAACTCAATATCTAAGATGTGTGTGTGCATTTATTAAAGCCACCACAGGAGGGCACTGTGAACTATTTCTGTAAAGGTGCTCCTAGATAAGATGTTAAAATATGCAGTTTTGACAAGATCAGATCAATGTTGAATGAATCTCTACAGTCTCTTTTAGAAGCGATACAAAATGGTTTTTATCACCGTGTGAGTCAAACAAATGTATGAGTTGCTTTTTGTATGAGTCACTTCAGCCTCCAGCAGGAACTTGGAAACCACAGTTTTTTTTTAAGCCTGTGGGAGGAACCGTTTAGTTGTGATATTTAAAGCTTTAAGCCACAGTTTTATTCTGCCAAATGTTCAACATTTGTGAACTTTTTTGTTTTTTTCCACTAAATAGGCACGAGATTTATTAAAAACGTGAAGATCGAGGAAACTGTGAGATGAGACATGTTTGGATTATTTGTCTGTCTTGCTCAGCTGGGACCACTTATATCTTTGGTCGTGATGGAGGAGTGGTGGTTTATACGTGGCCTCCCAATGAACGTCCGAGCACCAGGGCAGACCGACTCGCACTCGGCTTCAGCACCCAACAGAAACACGCCGTCCTGCTTCGAGTCGACAGTGCGTCTGGTCTTGGAGACTACCTTCAGCTCCAAGTTGTAAGTCCACACCATCACTTTTAGACAACAACGTGTGTTTTAATTGTATCTGAGTCATTCATCCATGTTGCTCGCCCACAAAGGACCATGTTTATTCTAATATCGCTTCACTGACCAGGGTTCTGTTACATACTCGACACATTGAATTGGTCCAGCTGGTAAATTCAGATGCAGCATCTTCAGCCTGTGGTAAACTTAGACTTAAGAAACTCTTTGTCACAGAAACAGACAAGTCAGTGACTGTGCTGGAAAAAGTATTTTTGTGACGAGGCTCTGTTCTGCCCTCTGTAATAAAAATTAATTCATTTTATAGACGCATAACAAATATTCCCTTTTAAAAAAACATTGAAAATTATCTTGTTATGTCTGGTTTGTGCTCCTTTCTCTTTACATATTTGCATCCCTTGATTTAATTGGTTCATTACTCGCATTACTTCTTTCTGCCCGTGATTGTAGCTGCAGTGCTTGATGTTTTATGTTTCTTATTTGCTCATTATGGGAAAACAGGAACAAACAAAGCAGCTGAGCTGCACTCAGACATGTATTTGCATTAGACTTTTTTGACAGACTCATTAATCCACCTCATTTCAGAGAGCTCTCGCGTGTTTTTCTGTCACAACAGGCACATTTATTTATTGGCAATTACTGAAAATGTTGCACAAATAGGTACTTGACACAAAACGGCATTCTCACAGGCTAAAATTATCATCACTATTAATAATCCCATTTTAGAAACATTTTGCATTGAAAATTATTTTTTATATGCAACTTCTTTGTTCTCAAATGCTTCAGTCAGTATGCATCATTCTAGCATGCCTTTTAAAGCAAATAAATGCTTGTGTGATAGAAAACTGCATTTCATCAGACTGATTAGAAACCTCTTCTGAATCCGCTTCATGCATGTAACTCTGTGTGTGGCTAATTATTTCACCTTTAGTCGTTTGTGAAACCGTGTCGATTGGGTTTAATAACACAAAGCACCACCAGAAGAACTCTCATAGTGCCAGTTTTATGTGCTCCTTAATGTATTGTTTGTAAATGCACAAATCAGTTTGAAGTCTTACAAAGTGAGACTTGGATTTACATAAGTTTTTTTAGTGTATTTTATTTAGAATAAACTTGAGCATTAAATTCATGAGAGAAAAGATACTGTGCCAGATTTAGCCACTGGCCTATTTCCATCCATAGTCTCTGGCAGGTAAGTACATTTTTAATGTGCCTGACAAAAGCAGCACTTCATAGCATTTATGATCGTCCTGACTTGCTTTTTGAATCCAGAAATTAGTTCTGTAAGTTAGCTGCGCCTGCACTTTTGATTTTTAAATCATTACGGCAAACATTTAGTCGTTGCAGAGCAGAATTTACAGTCCTTTGCAAGATGAGTGTCTGAAGAGCAGCATTTAAAGCATATTCCTTTCTCTTTGAGGAAGGCCTTCCTTTCATCGAGTGGTTTGTTCCGAAATGTCCTGCATTTTTTGAATGGGTGTGGCTTATTATGCAGAGGGCAGTTCCTGTTAAAATCGTTGTTGGGGAGAGAAATATTGGTTTTGTGTACAGTAATAGGTTTACTAGAGTTAAAGTTCTTTGAATATAGTCTTTCTGGCCTTGAGTGTGTTTGGTCGTTTTGTTGGTGGAAACTTGGATCATTGCGTCTCTTTGCCTCTTTGCATATGAATTTGCAGAAATACTTAAAAGGTGGGAAACAGCCTTGATTTTCCTCTTTATATTGAGATCCATGTGACATCCACTTTTCCTGAAGTC
The DNA here is from genome assembly GCA_038048925.1 of Garcialebias charrua. Taxonomy (NCBI): domain Eukaryota; kingdom Metazoa; phylum Chordata; class Actinopteri; order Cyprinodontiformes; family Rivulidae; genus Garcialebias; species Garcialebias charrua. The sequence goes on from JBBPBX010079752.1 coordinate 15,484, forward strand.
CATGTGGGAGTTTTTCAACAATTGGCCCAATTCCGCGAGAAGTGTCCAGATATTGTAGGCCAGGGAGGTAGCCATCTTCCTTGGCGCTTTGAATCTCTTGTAGCAGATCCCCTAGTTCACGCAGCTTGATGTTATCTTTGACCGTTATTCTTGGAAAACTGTCCAATCGTTGGAAGAGCGAGTTTTCGATTATTTCAGGAGCTGCATAACATTCGTTTAGTCTCTCCCATGCTTTGTATAGAGCTAATGTGGGGTTGTTGACATGTACTGAACGTATGCGTTTTACCTGATCACTTGACTCCTTCCCTAGCCATTTTATCATGAGATCTAGCTGTTGAATGGGACTTAGGTGAACCTCGGCTGTTGCACTAGAAAATGAAGAGTACCATGCTCCATAATTCTCTGGCTTATCATCAAACTGGTAAAGGCCCGAAGTGATTAGATCTCGTCTTGCTATGTATTGGGCAAATGGCTCAACTGGATGTGGAATGCTGGCTGGGGTGTTCCAGTGAGGCGTGAACGGTGAGCAAGTTGGGTTGAAGGGAGCATTTGGTTTCGTTTCACCTCTAGGCTGACTGGGCATATTTAAAGCAGCAACTTTGTCCTTAGTAAGCTTTCGTTCAGAGCTGATGGGTTGTGGCTCTACACTGTGTTCATCGGGGGGATGCCATGTTACAAATGTATCGAGTGAGCTAACTCGTGGACGAACGATGGTTGTTGCTTCTTCAGAACATGGAGATTGAATTATGCCCATTTGAGATTGTACAAATTCACTTGTACGTTCTAATTTTAACTTTTCTGATGGAGGTTTTCTATTTTTGGGCTCCTCTTGTGTTGC
>JBBPBX010079753.1:0-13940 GCA_038048925.1 Garcialebias charrua
AGACACTTATTGATTAACTTTGGTGTATGAAGAACATTCATTACTTACATTTACAAACTGGAATCTATCAGATAAATATGAATTTACACCAATTTAGAACTGTTCCTTTAATCCCAATATCATATTCAAGTCTTTGTAGCACGGTGGAGCCGTTGGTGGAGCTGCTGCCTCTCAGCGAGCAGGTTGCCCTGGTCCCCGCCTCTTGCACAGTGATAGCTGGACATGGGCACCAGCGACCTCCGTGACCCAAAAAGGAAGAAGATAAAAGATAATGGATGCATGAATTGTCTTTGTAGTAGAATATTGTGATTGACTGCATCAAATGCAGCACTGAGGTCTAACAGGACCAGTATAGACACAAGTCCATTGTCTAAGGCCATGAGAATATGATGGTAACTTTCACCAGTGCTGTTTCTGTGCTATGGTGAGCTCTAAACCCTGACTTAAACTCTTCAAACAGATTATGTATTTGTAAATGTTCATGCAACAAACCTGCAACTATTTTCTCTAGAATTTTTTTGATGAAAGTTAGATTAGATATACTGTAGATAGATCTATTGGCAGGGATTCCTGAGTCAAGGTTTTGTTTCTCAAGTACAGTACAGTACAGGTTTAATTACAGCATTCTTAAAACACTGTGGTATGTAACCATTCATTAGAGACAAATTAAGCAGATCCAAGATGTGGTTATTAATTAAAGGAAATACCTCTTTAAATAGCCTGGTTGGGATGGGATCTAGCAGACATGTGGATGGTTTGGATGAAGCTAATATTTTTGACAATTCAGAGAGCTCAACAGGGCAAAAACAGTCAAAACATAAATCACGTTCTAGTGACATTTTTAAAGTTTTCTCATCTGACACAGAATCAGAGGCGATAATAGGATTTTTTTTTCCCTAATGGAAATTTTATTTATAAAGAATTTCATGAAGTCATCACTGCTTATTGTTGTAGGGATACATGAATCAAAATATATTGGATTTTTCCATGATTGGACTAGTTATGGTACTGAAAATAAACCTGGGGTTATTTTTATTCTCATCAATTGAAGATGAATAATATAAAGTTTTAGCTTTACAGAGCACTTTTTTGTATGTTAGCAGGCTCTCTCTCCAAGATAAGTAAAATTATTCAATGTTATTGGAGCGCCATTTTCTCTCCTGCTGTCTAGATGTCTGTTTTAAAGTATGTACCTCAGATCTGACCCAATGAGCCAGTCTCCTCTGATTGATTACTTTCTTTTTCAGCAAAGCAGCTTTATCGAGTGAAGTTTGCAAAGAAGTTGTAAGTTTATCAACCAGATGATCTAAGTCACTGTTCTCTGATGTATTACTCTGCAAGACAGAGGGAAACATTGATGGAAGAGAATCTTTACATTTGGTTAGAGCATTTTATGATAAACACCTGCTAAGATTAAATTTACTCAGTGACTAGTCATTTAATGTAAACTCAAAAGTTATTAAAAAATGGTCAGACAGAACAGGACTTTGAGGATGTATTAATAAATCATTAATCTCAATGTCATAAGTCAGAACCTGGTCAAGAGTGTGATGATGAGGATGGGTAGATGAGCAGACGTTTTGGGTAAAACCAATAGTTTCTATTAAATATTTAAAGGCTATGCTTGAGCCATCACTTTCTACATCTACATGAATATTGAATCACCATTATTATGACGTTATTAGTACAGTACAGTATTTGTAGTACGTCAGTTAAGAAATCAGATAATTCAGACAAAAACTGAGCATTGTGTGGACGGTATATAACAACTAGTGAGAGTGGACTTTCCGTTTTCCATTTTGGATGGGCTAGACTTAGAGACAGTGATTCAAAAGTATTATAAATAATAATTGGTTTAGTAGCCTATTAAACAATAGTCCTGACTGAAAAATAGAAACTACACCTCCGCCTCGACCTGTTGTTCTAGAAACATGAAATTTTAACTAATTTGGAGGAGTGGATTCATTTATATTAACAAATGCTTCCTGTTGTAGCCTGGTTTCTGTCAGATAGACTAAATCAATATGATGATCGGTTATCAGTTCATTAACTAACAGGGATTTAGAGGAAAGAGATCTGATGTTCAGTAGTCCATATTTATTCATTTTATTATTTTGTTCTGGTAAAGTAACCGTGTTTATTTCAATAAGATTATTATGGTTTATAGTTTTAGAGCTCAAGAACCATATGACTGTTGGTGAAGTGCAGCTTATTTTGGTTAATGTCACTGGACCTACATGCTTCAGCTCTTTGAAGGTAAACAATGTGTTCTTACACCTAAAACAAAAATGTTGCACTGCAGTAAGGTCATCTTAATGCTGCTTGCTACTATTAAGATTATTATGAAAATATTAAGTGGAGCCAACAGCGGTTGCCTAATCTGTAGTTTATATAATCACCAACAAACATTCAAGTTTAATTCAGAAACGATCAAACTAAATATACTTCATAAAGTGTTGCAATTTAGTATTTTGCTGCTAGCAATATTTGCATTAGAGAGCTGTCTCTTTCTTATTCATCTTGTCTGTGTGATGTATCCATCTCAGAATAGACATCCTGAATCAAAAAACATGTATTGATTTTGTTTTAATAATTATCATAATTACAAAATTGATTAACTAACCAATACCACAAATAAATGTTTGCCTTTTCTAAAACTGACTCAAGATTTGTAAAAGTTTGGTGCTCTGTCCATTTGTAGAACTCTTGTCGAGCCACGTTTCTCTGGATTTCAGTTGTAGATATTAAACTTTGGCTTCAAGGTAAAATCAAATCCTGACAAATGGGATTGTTTAAAAAAAATCGTTGCAGAGATCGGTGTGCAATAATAAGAAATAGAGGTGCAGGCCCAGTTTATTCTCACTCCTAACCCCTGGGCATAACCTGTAATTACTCCTGCTGATTTCTGGGGGTGTTGGAAGATTAAAAACGAGCCACCCTGAGGCCAGTTGTTCAGATTTTCTGTGAGGCAGCCACCAACACTCTGCTGCAGCCGACAGGAATGCCAATGTACCTCTGAAGGTGACACCTGACCAGACAAGCTCTCTGGTTTTCTGTGAAGATCATAAAAGAAGTTTGCCCATTATGTCACAACTGGCAGTGGTGACACAATGAACGGTGGCTGTGACTCTGGAGGTCAAACAGTCTTTCAAAGCCTCGGTGATTCAATCAACAGTTCATCCAGTCCATCCGGGAGGTCGTTCTCAAAGAAAAAAAAAACTTTTATGTGAAAGATAACTGAACAAGGCTAAATCAGAAATGCTGTGACCTAAACATGGACTTTGAAGGGATCGCAGATATTTTGAACTGCAGGGGATCTATGGAAAAGTTATCAACAATTGTCCAATAATTCTCAGTCGAGTCATCTGGACAGTTTATTTTTTATAGAAACGTTTCACCCTCCATTCGGAGAGCATCATCAGTCAGAGGAGTTCCAGCAAACTGTTTCCCCACGAAGCAGTAACTCCTTAAAGGTCCACTGACATCTTTGAACTTTGCATAAAATGATACAAGTGTAGTCAGATTTTCCTTGAAGAAACACGGTTTTCAATTTTAAACTCACTTTGAAAGGAATTTTCATTAATTTATCATTTTGTTTGCATAAACGAACATAGTTGAATGATACAAGATATTTATCTTCTATCATTTTATGCAAAGTTCAAAGATAATGTCAGGGGACCTTTAAGTGGACCAACCAGTTTGATGGAGCCAAGATGGTTTCTGGGGGCCGTCGTGTCCCCCCGTCGACTCCCAGGCAGCCACAGACAAAGTGGTTCAAGGCAACAAAATTCATGCTCAAAAATCCAACTGTCCAGATGACCCGACTGAGAAGGATTGGATTTGGTACCTGGATTATTGAGCATGAACTTTCATACAAACAATTTGGACTACCAGTATTTAGAGCGTGTGTGAGTGGAGCCACTTCCATAACAAATTGTGGTCTTAAAAAACTACCTTCTTCAAAATTTCAGCTCAACAGTTTTTTACGACCCATTAAAGCAATACATTTTTAAAAGCTTTAAGTTTAAATTATGGCAGTGTACACAATTTTCTTTAAAACCTAGTTTTTACTCAATACTTCATTACATTTTGATGTTACAATATTCCTTTCAAAGTAAGAGATTTATGCAAAGGTGTACACTAAAATGCTTTAAGCATTATTTAGATTGAACTAAACTACCAGTAGGCTTATCAAACTGTAAAGCTCAAGTGGGTATTGATTGGTGCATTACAGTTAGCTGTAGAGTTTAATTGAAATAAAATCCTGTTATAGGTTAAAATGAACCCTGTAAAACAGATACAGAAGTAAGGTCAGATGTTTGTTAAAAGGCTCTTACTGGTGCAGTTGGTTGAGAAAATGGTCAGTCTTCCTGCCTGTTCGCTCAGTCATTTACTTTAGCAATTAGTGCTATTGAATAGTTCACAGCTCTTAATGTGCACATTCAATCCTACAGGTGATCAATGCACACACTGAACTAAATTACACTGAAATCACTAATCAATTTGCACAGGACAGAAACTTGACAGATGGTAGGTTTATCTTAAAGACTAGTGCCACCCCCAGTGGTGAAGAGTGATCATTTCACTCTTAAAGCATGTAGAGTTATGAAATGTGACTGGAGAACATGCATTTTGTGAAAATACACTGAAATTTATACTAATACTTTGATAAAATGTGCAAGAATATTGAAGAAAATTCAAGTTCTGGTTGTGAGAAATGAAGGAGATGAATAATTTGAACGTAGAAAATAATAATTTAAAGTAGAAAATAAGAGGAACTATATTTTTTCTAGAGAGCAAGGGGAAGTGAAGAGCTGAAGAAAATGTTGCAGGAGGAAGGCAGGAATGATTCACAACACCGGTAAAGTGAATAATAGCAGTGGCGTCCTGTGCAGGAGCTTTAATGAGGTGCAAACTTCCCCCTCTCCAACACTAAAATTTATAGATCATATATTTCAACTAGTTCTGCGTAACTGCCTTTCTGCGTGTCAGATTGAGCTACATCATTAATAAAAATAAATACCATTCTATTGAGGCAAGGAGGGAGAATATAAAAAGCATGTTTGACCAGAAAGAATTCTGCCCATTTTATCATCTAAAAATCTTTTATATCAGCAGCTTTTTTTTCTTTAAACACTAACATTCAAATTTAGATTTATTATTACACACATACTCATGTCACAAATCCATAAAATTTCATGGATAGAGCAATAAAGCTAAAAAATTGCCAGAAATGTAACAACCATACAGAGAATACTGCAAGAACTAGCTAAGGTCTTTGAAAATAAAGGTAAACTCGAAAACTGTATTCAGCAATGTGAACGTAAAGCTACCATAGTAAAACAATTTTTACATTTATCATTTACGTTATTGCCTCCTGTCACAAAATGAAGTATTGGAAGAGGCTGATTTAGTTTTGCATTAGATTGCCCGTTTAAAGTGCACCATGTGAGGGCAGTATTCACTGCAGCACAGCCAAAGGTGCAGTAGGCTTACCCTCTGCAAATTAAATGAGTACACATTTGTAAACACCTTAAAATCCTTTGGGGGCATCTGTAAGGGATTTAGGTAAAGTTATCCTTGATGTACTGAAAAGGTGAATGATCAGAAAGTAAAACATTATTACTTTAATAAAAGGCTCAATATTTCTAAAGTGAAATTTCCAATAATGCAATAAATGCCCTGCATGCTCTGCACAACTGCTTAAACCACTTAATTTTAAACTAGCTTTGAAGCAATTATAAAGTATATATTAAAAATTAAAGACATTCATCCCTTGAAGGATTGTATTTTTCCACAATCTTTAAAAATGCACAATGATTGATTGTGTTTAAATGTTGGGAGCTGCCGCTGTTTGAATAAAACTTGACGACAACGTTATAAACAATCTCGCATCACATGACCTCATGCTCAGTACTCAACTATTACATCCGTTTTTAGCTCAATGTCTGTGAAATTAACCGTTTTATAGCCATTTGTGTTTTCCAAGGTCAGTTGGCTGTGGCAGCCATCTTGAATTGGGTTGACTGACTCTAAAAGTTGATCAGTTGTTTTCTGAAAGAATCATAAAAATCCTGTGAGAAATTTGCTTGCAAACAGAACTGATCCCAAAGAGTCTCTTGCAAAAATCTAAACAAAGGTGAGAAATATGATGTAGCTATTGCTAAAAATGATTGTTGGGTTTCAATCTCTGTTACTACAGTTTAGGTCAATATCTGTAAAAGTGACAGAGTTACAGACATTTTTGTCTTTTTAAAGTCAGTTGGCTGTGGTAGCCACTTTGAATTAGGCTGACGCCATTACTTAATCACTTGTAAATGTATACGAAGTGATCACTATCTGCACTATCTTCTTGAAAATTTGGCCGTAGATATTTTTTAATAGACACAACACACACACACACCTAAAAACATAGTCAGCCTTTCCCCTTTAGCTGCGGGTGATTCGTTTTTGTTGTTTCAGTATGAAGAACACAGTAGATTAATGAATTTGATACAGTTGATCACTATACTACAGAGGCTTGAATGATATTTGAATTACAGGAACAGCTCTAAAACGGTTTAAAGCATTATTAATTCGATAAATTCCAGTTTGTAAATATAAATAATGAATCTTTGTCCTACACTACTGTTAGACATGGAGTTCCTCAGGGTTCAATGCTTGGAACAATACTCTTTACTTTATATATGCTTCCATTAGATAAAGTTAGTCACCAGCATGGGATACATTTTCATAGTTATGTTGATGATACATACTTGTATTTGTCTATGAAACACAATTAATCCAATCAGCTACCTGACAACACTTGGATGACCCTACATTTTCTGTTTTAAAACTTGGACAAGACTGAGGTTTTGGTTTTTGGACCTGAGCATTTTAGGAATACATTTTTCAGTCTTTCACTTTCCCTGGATGGCATTGGCATTAATCTGACCTCCAGTTCTAAATGTAAAAATCTTGGTGTTATTTTTTATCAGGACATGTCTTTAACCTCCATATTCAAAACGTTACTAGAACCACCTTCTTCCACCTGCGTAATATCACTAAAATTAGAAACATCTTGTCTAAAAATTATGCAGAAAAACTGGTTCATGTATTTGTCACATCTAGACTGGACTATTGCAATGGTTTATCATCTGGGTGTCCAAATAGTTTTTTAAAAACTCTTCAATTGATCCAAAATGCTGCTGCCAGAGTCTTAACTGGAGTTAGTGGGAGAAATCATTTCTCTCCAGTTTTAGTTTCTCTCCATTGACTCCGTCAAATTCAGAATATAATTCAAAATCTTACTATAACCTACAAAGCTCTCAACAACCTAGCTCCATCTTACATTACACATCTTATTGTTCCATATTTTCCTAACAGAGCACGTTGCTCTCAGACTGCAGGTTTACTTGTGGTTCCTAGAGTTTCCTACAGCAGAATGAGAGGAAGATCTTTCAGTTGTCAGGCTCCTCTCTTGTGGAACCAACTTCCAGTTTCTGTCCATGAGACTGACACATTGTCCAGTTTGAAGACTTTCCTTTTTGATAAATCCTATAATTAGGGTCAGCTTGGGTTTCCTGAGCTGTCCTTTAGTTATGCTGCTATAGGCTTAGACTGCTGGAGGACAAAGTGACCACATTTCTTAACTCTGCTTCTGTCTTTACTTACTCTGCTCAACCTGTTTGTATTTGAAATTATTTTGTCTATCCTTGACATGTGATTTTGTCTTTCAGGTACATCTGGACCTACATTCTGTTTGTCTCTACTTCCCGTCCTCTCAAACCCAGCAGTTCAAATCAGATGGCCACTTGTCCTAAGCCTGGTTCTGCTGGAGGTTTCTTCATGTTAGAAGAGAGTTTTCCTTTCCACTGTTGCCATTGTGCTTGCTCAGAATGGGAGACTGTGACGAAGTGAAGATTCAATGAGTCAACGATGCATCTGCTGGTTTCCTTAGCTAGATAACTTTTACTAATTGGCTTTTATACTGTTTGTGAATGTTTCTGTTCAGTGCCCTGAGATGACTTCTACTGGGACTTGGTGCTATATAAATAAACTAAATTGAACTGAAATTCACTTCATTGCTACATGATGCCAGACGCCACACTCATTTAGTGTCTGAGATGAAATGTGAGCATAAAGAAAACATTATTAAACAACATTACTGTGATAGTGAACTGAACTTTATTTGACTTTTTACAGTATTATGGAGAGATCAGATAAAAGTAACAGCAGAACCATAAAGTGAAACTGAGCACATCAGGCAGTGAAAAGTTTAAAAAACCTGTGAGACATTTAAAGCTGACGCCACCTCCTTGTTAATAAAAAGGAAACAGTAAGATTTTAATGCACATGATTAAAGTAGACAAAAAAAGCACTATTTTGAATTCCATTGTTTGTTGGAAATGTTTACATCAGCTACAAAAGGTGAAACAACAACAGAAATGTATCTTCACATACTTTTTTCATTACAACAAATTTCTTAAGTGTTAGAGAAATTAAAACACAAAATTAGGCAACTGGAACATTTCATTAAAAACTCAAAACTTCGCAAGATAATTTAATCAGTGCACTGTTAACATCATGACTTAGAAAATTAAAGATGTAAAAATAATTAAACATTGTATGTGTTATGGTGGTGTCTGGCTCATGAGAAGCTGAAGTTAAGTGTGAGAACAAAAATTAATTATACACTGCCACCAATTAGTCTTCTCAGTAAACATAATTTTAATGAACAAAACAGAAAAGTTAAAGTATTGGATGTTTAAACGTGGAATACAGACAGGATCCATTCATTTTTAAACATCCCATAATTAGGGAGGAGTTAGCGCTACAAACACAGAGATCATCGTACTGAGGCAGAGACTGATATTTTCAATATATTTTCTTTTTTAAGAGGGCTATGTTCTGACAAAAGAAAATATATTGAAAACATATTGGCGCATCGGATATTGACCAAAAATCCAATATCGTGCATCCCTAGTAATTATATAAATAAAAACCTTTCAGATACATTTTGGAAATATGGACAGAACAAGACATAATTAGCTTGGTGTGTAAGAGACGAAACAGTGACAAAAACCCTTTGCCGTTTGTAAAATGAAACATTGAAATGATAATACTGTTAGGATGCATGTTGAAATGGTGGACACAAGACACGGAATGATCTCATACTGTATCTGAGACAAACAGACAAAACATCACATCGACTGTTAGTCAGGGATAGTTGCCTTTTTCCTCAAGAGGTGAAATCATCTTTGTTGTTTGAAATCACCATCTCCTGAATTGAACTTTAAAACAAATAACTAAACATTTTACAGTTTGTTTACAAAACTTCTCCATGAATCAGACTGAAAATGAATGAAGTGTTTGTACCTACAAGTCTGGGACTGTTTGCAGATAACTTTCAGGTTAACTTGTGCACATGAATCACTTGAGCTAGAGCAAATCAATCAAAGCATGTGTTGGGGGCTTTTAGCATAAACCAGTTTTGTTGGTGATTTGAAACGTAATGGAGGCATTCAACGTTCTCTGCAGAAAGTTTCTCTCTTTCCCTCTTGCCTCTGCAAAACGTGTCGCCGTCATCAAGGATGAGATGCACCGCAGTACAAAAACCCAACACATGAAAATGTTAACGTTGTTAAATATTAATCTTTCTTTCTTTCTTCTTTCTTTGTTTTTGAAGAATATCATCTGGAATCCTTCTCCTGTGCAGCGACTGGTGAATGCTGGCACCCCCAGCCCAACTGGTTTTGGCAGTGGTTTAACATTTGTGCTTCATGGCAAGCTGTAGAAAGATTGGGGTGAGGGGGTTGCAGAAGAAGAGTGAGAAGACTCAAGAAAAACGTTTGCATTAACAAAAAGCTACCTGCAAAAAGAAAAACACCTAAAACCAGAGAACAACAGAGACAGCATGACGTCAGTGCTGTTTCACCAAGCTGTTCTTTTTAATTCAGACTTACTGCAACTGAATTCATCTTATTAATAGTGGTTATAATTGGCTTTATGGGAGGCTCATTAGAGAGGTAAGTAAAGCAAAGCCACAGGGTGTGGAGATGTGAAAAATGACACACTTACAACACACACACACACACACACACACACCTGCAGACCGAATACTGTATGGTGTTGCTGCTGTGGAATGATGAGAGCTGAATTCTACATATGGATCCAGTGGTGGCAGCAGAGCATCACAGAGGAATTAAAGGTTTGGATTCAAACTGAGCAGTGCAGTTCAATTGTCTGCAGTCACAAAGTAAGCTGCAGGAATGAGCTCAGAAAAAAAAAAGGTCAAGGTGACCCCTCTTACAGCACTGCAGATGCCCAAGTGCATTTATACTCAACTGAGATTTGTCAGTAAATTACAAGACAACTGGAAACTTGCATTGTTTTGTAATTTGCAGTAAATATGTAATTACAAAGATCTTTACATCTGAGAATCAGCTTCTGGTCAAAGCTTTAGTAATACAGTACATGGTTGTTTTGTTTAGTGCAAGAAAACTTAAGGGAAACAGGATTTAAAAAAAATTAAATATAAAACTTACGTTGGTACATTTTCCAACAAATCAGGCCAGGCTTTCATTTGGAGGTACAAAAGCTGATTCTTATTTACTGATCAACTCAACATATTTCAAAGTCCATGTCAACATCTTGAGCCTTCTGTGCCGGTGACCTCACAGTAAATGAACAAAAAAGAAATCTGAAAGTGTTTCCATACATCCAGTTCCCTGTTACTATTTCTACTTTAAATGAAAAACCATCTTATCTCCTCTGATGAAGTTATGAAGTAAAGAAACAAAGGTAATCAAGCCAAATGGGAAAAGGAAGCAATGGATTCACTATGAGAGTTTATGGAGTTTTTTTCTCCAGAAACCAGTAAACCGAATGTTTTTCTTTGCTCATCACACGTTTTAGCTTCATCCCAGTGGGGAGGCTCATCTGGGAGCAGTGGGATGATCAAGCAAGATTTTCTAATGGTCTTTCAATCACCATAACTCACATATTTCTGTAGAAATATGGATAACTGTAACTATTTTGGTAGATAATGAAATGTGCTTTTCCACTTGTCAGCAGCTCAATTTGACAGTAAAGCTAGAAGCCAGAGGTGTTTCATGTACAGAGTATAGTTTTGAATGTCCTTTCAAATGTCCTTTTGAATGTCCAGAGGACCAGACTTAGCTTTTTTGGATTTTTCTACCTGGATTATTGAGCATGCATCAGGCTACAGAGTATAGTGTTGTGCGCTTGTTAGAAATGTTTAGTTTATGAAAAAAAAAGGCTTATAGCTTTATTAAGCAGCATGCAGTTAGTTTTCTTAAATAAGTGATATGAATCTGATGGAGGACGAAGACACTACAGAGAACTACAGTACAGTACAAAACTGAATGTAAATGAGTTACAGTAGTCCCTTGTTTATCACGGGGGATCCGTACCCCGAAGACCCACAATAAGTGAAAAACTACGAAGTAGGAATAGTAGTACAAGTAGTAGTTTATTTTAATATAATATATTAAGATGTTTTAAACCCTTCCTACACTCTTCCAATATTCTAAGCAATGCTTCTAAACTCTAAACACTCTAAAAGAGCACAGAATGTCATGATTTCAGCTCCCTGCCTCCTCTGCTCTTTGCCACCTGCAAGCGCTCCTGGCCACGCCCACTTCTCCGCTCTTCATGGAGAACAGCTGATCAGCTGCAGCAGGAAGTTTGCTCTTCAGTGTGGGCTGCACAGAGGTGCTAAATAATTTAAAATAATTTATTTAAAATAAAAATTCCAAGCCAATTGTGTGTCATGTCCACTCTTATTTTGAAAAACTGCAATAGAGCGAGTCAGTGATAAACAAACCGCAAAGTAGCGAGGGACTACTGTATAGTCAAAGTATAAAAATGTATAATCAGAACACTTTAATACAGGGGTGTCAAACTCACTTACAAAAGGGGGTCAAATTTAAAACCTTTTTCAAACTAAGGACCAATTTAAGAAACTACATTAACTCAAATCAGATACCCAGCGTCTTTTCTTAATCGTAGGTTCTTCAACAAGAGTTTGATTGGTCTCATTTGAAGCTCGTTGTTGTGCTTTCAAAACCATAAAGATTACTGAAAATTTTCAACACAATAAAAAAATGCATGTATCCTTTGAATTAAAAATAAAAAAGTGGTCTTTTGGTTAAACTGATAATAGCAACTTGTATATTACACAATAAATTTGGAAATGTTCATATCTACTTAAACAGATGCAGTAATCCCACTTTAAGGTTATGCTGCGTTTCTTCCTTGTATGTCGTCTCACCTTGTGTGCAGTAACTGAAAACTGTTCAGCACTGTTCATCATGTCCGCAGTCCTCTCCTCTGCCCGACCTAATCTCTCACCACGCTCATTCAGGGCCTGGCTGGCCTTCTGGACAGCACTGGTCACGCTGTCTGCAGCCGAGTGTAGTATACTGTTACCTAAAGAAAGCAAAGGGAGCAAAGCAGCAATAAGAAAGAGCAAGGCGAGGCAAACAAAAGAAAAAATGTTTCTATAGTAAACCAATGAATGCTCAAAACAGGTGTCATTAAAGAATCTGTAACAATAGATGGCTGCACAATCCCATGAAAAACAAAGCTTTCCAGCAGGGGCAGAGTGTGGGGGCTAATAAGTTTTCTTCAAAGCTGATGTACTTCAAAGGGTGATGAAAATAACCTTGTTGTACTTGAGAGTATGAAGCAGCAACACAATAGGCTCTGAGTGACACAGTCTGTGCTGCCTTTACTCAGTGTTGAACTTTTATAACTCTTTTTCCTAAAATACTCTGTGATGAAGGACAGTTGGCTGTTTTGGCCTCCAGGAGCTCTAGAAGTGGATATAAGACAGAAAACACGTCTTCGGATAGAAGAGGCAGTCCTGCGGATGTTTGCTCTGACAAGCCATAAATCTCACACTGTGAGAATACTGCATAACAACCAGACGAGGAGCTCTCCTGCAACTTTCCTGCTGTTTTCTCGTCCTTCTGTTTCTGTGATTGTTCCAGTGGCACGCAGTCTGTCAGTTTATAGAGTTGTGCTTCAGGGCAGCTTGACAGTTAAAACCAAAAAAAAACATTTCAAGCCTTTCACCTACTCAGACCTTTTGTTGTTCTTAAGAGGATTTACAGTCAATTACAAACATGATACATGTGTAATAGCTTTGAGAAAATAGAACAGAGGGGGAAAGTATGAAGGTACTGAGTGTACTAGAAACTGACTGTTTTATGATTTCCCAGCAGGAAACTGCAGCATGGTAAGAATACGTCCCTGACTTCAAGACAGGTAGGCTGAGTGACGGATAATTAGAGCAGCTGGATTATGTGACAGCCCAAACGCAGACAGCAGGGCCAGCTGGTGAGCTTTCACAAGTTAAACTTGATAAAACACAACTATTTATGTAGAGGCATGCATGTGCTGCAGACGCACACATGTTCACTTACACACAGACAAAATGAAGTGGAAACACATGCGCAAATAAGTCCATCCTTCAGTCAGTTTTGGAGAGGTCACAGTAAATGAATCACTCTTTACGTGTAAAACACATCTGGACCACTGATGAAATAAGCTGTGAGTGCTGGGAAAAATGTGTTTTGACAAAATATTGCCAAGGTGATTCATTTTACACACAGCTAAACCGAGTTGGTTCAAAACAAACTTTCACTGTGAGGCTCTGTGTCATCAATAAAAAACCTTTTTCACCTTCAGACAGATTCCCCTTAATCCCCTCCTCTTCTTCAGAAAAGCTCTGGGAGTAATACTCCCACCATCCGCAGAACAAACCCCCACCACACACACTCCTCTCATCCTCTCTGAAAACATCTTCATTTATCTGCCCACCATTTATTCTTTTCGCTCTCTCTCGAGTCTTTTCTGTTTATTCTCAGACATCTGTGGCAGCCTACAACGTGGCCCCTCAAGTGTAGAATGTAATCAGAGGAATAACAAGGTGG
>JBBPBX010079754.1:0-16321 GCA_038048925.1 Garcialebias charrua
TCAAACCCATGATGTTATTGTCAAACCCATGATGTCCTGAAATGATATTCCTAATTCAAACATATGCAAAGTTAAACATAAAGGTATCAGAGGCTTTAGGCAAACATTCTGGGCTCAGTACAGACCAGTAGTCATTGAGTGTTATTAACTTCATCTTGTTTCATGTCAGACTTCACCATTTGCTATACTTTGTCAAACCTGGTTTGCTTTCAAGTTCAGCTGAAACGACCATGACTTTAAACTTCTGACATCCTGTGTTACACCTTAACCGTACATTGCGTTTTTCTTCTCATCTTCCCCTTCTTCTAGTCTTCCCCTTCTTCTCGTCTTCCGCTTCTTCAAAAGAGTGAACAAACTACCTCCATCAGTTTGTCAGCTTTATTGAACTTTCTGATACAGTATTTTCTAGGTAAGATCATCAGAGCTAGATAGAGAATGCTCACTTGAAGTAGACTTTTCCCTCATTTTCAACTCTGATCATACTAAAGAAACAGTCAAGTGCAATAACAAAGTTAAATTATTTCACTAATTGTTTACTATGGCATCAGCACAGAGTTATACTAGGGGTTTCATGCAAAACCAAAAACCAAGTGAAAAATAAAATTAAATAAGTGGGGAGCCCTGGATCAACCAAAAAGAACTTTAAAACCAGACAATGATCCAGTTCTAAATGTAAACGTTTTACTTAATATTTTCCTACATGATCGTTTAAAAAAAATGCTGCACCCATGTCAAAGTAAAACAAGATTGTCTGCAGTATTACCACAATGGAGTGACACATGAGCAGGGTGTCGTATCAGCAGGCTAACACACCAGAGGCCCAACTCAGACCAAGCAGCAAAAACAGCACATACCACAGCCACTGGTGTGCTAAATATGTTCTCACAACTCGATACCATGCTCAACATGAAGTTGAGCAAAAGAAGCAACTTTAAGCAACTTTGTGGACAATAACATTTGTTGGAAGAGTTTGCGACCTGTCCAGGGTGCATCTCATTTCTTGCAAAGCGACTGCTGGTCATGGGCAGCAGTAACCCCGGTCGGTTGGTCAGTGGGTGAGTACCGGTAAAAGGAAGGAATGAGGGAGCAGGTAGGTAGGTAGGAAGGAAGGGAAACATTTTTTTTTGCATGTTTTACAAAAAACTATCACAATGATATTAGCTACTACGGTGATCTATTTAATATTGCTTTGAACTAGGCCTGTCGCGATAAACAATACTGTACATCAATTAATCGCATGATAAATGCAAATTATCAACCTTATTTTCATTTATCGTTTCTTCGTGTCTCTCTCTTTCTACTGAAGACACTGGATGACAAAAAGCTCAACTCCATTACTCTTCACTGACCCCTCCCTTTCTCTTTTCTCTTTAAAATCTGTTTTAACTGTCCTAATCACATTTTTTGGATCGTTAAACGCAGCTAAGCTGAGAAGCTAAGCTACGAGCTAAGCTAACAGGCCGACCTCGGGGGGAAAAAACTCAGTCTTGTCAAAGCTACAAAATTCATGGTTGAAACCCATGCCTTCGTGCAAAAAGTTGTTTTTCTCTGCAAAATGAAGCTGAGAAACTTGTTTACTGATTTTTTTTATTAAAAGCTTTGTGTGAAAAATGCTATGCTAAAGAGCTTAAACTACACTGAGCGTTCATCTTTTTGAGAACCAAAAAGAGACAGCCCATGTCAAGGGACCTCCCTCCCATTTTTCTTCCAAGAGACATGCTGCTCGCTCCCTCACTATCCATTCTTCTGTTCAAACCGCCTTATACTGCCATCTGGTGGTCAAAGAAAAGTACTAAATTCAAAATAAAATTTACCATTTCTTCTTAAATTTGACAATTACTAATTGTCAAATTTCAAACTTCAAACAATATAACTTTCCGACTGAGGAAGTCTTTCGGACGAAAGACGAAACGTTTCTACAGTTATTTTTGCTTTGTTTTGTTTTTTGAATGTCCAGAGGACCAGACTTTAGATTCAAACAATATCATTTATTGCAATAATTTCTGAGACAATCGCCCAGCAAAATTTATCGTGATAGATAGGCTTACTTTGAACCCATCTCATGTATTAGTAGATAAATCTAATTTACTGCTCTGGTGGCAACATAAGAGTACTAAATTCATACACTAATGACACAGCAAGTTTCGATACCGACATTATACAGCATAAAATATACATGCAAATATCTATGGTTCAGAAACAAGATTTTTATTTGGGCTTACTGTCCATCCATCCATCCAGCCATTGTCTTCCGCTTATCCGGGGTCAGGTCACGGGGGTAGCAGCCTAAGTAAGGAGGTCCAGACTTCCCTCTCCCCAGCCACTTGGAGCAGCTCCTCTGGGGGAATCCCAAGGCGTTCCCAGGCCAGCCGAGAAACATAGTCCCTCCAGCGTGTCCTGGGTCTTCCTCTGGGTCTCCTCCCGGTGGGACATGCCCGGAACACCTCACCAGGGAGGCGTCCAGGAGGCATCCTAACCAGATGCCCGAGCCACCTCAACTGGCTCCTCTCGATGTGGAGAAGCAGCGGCTCTACTCCGAGTCCCTCCCGGATGACTGAGCTTCTCACCCTATCTCTAAGGGAGAGTCCAGACACCCTGCGGAGAAAACTCATTTCAGCCGCTTGTATCCGAGATCTCGTTCTTTCGGTCACAACCCAAAGCTCATGACCATAGATGAGGGTGGGAACGTAGATCGATCGGTAAATTGAGAGCTTTGCCTTTTGACTCAGCTCTCTCTTCACCACGACAGACCGGTACAGCGCCCGCTTCACTGCGGATGCTGCACCTATCCGCCTATCGATCTCACGCTCCAGTTTTCCCTCATTCGTGAACAAGACCCCGAGATACTTAAACTCCTCCACTTGGGGCAGGACCTCCTCCCCGACCCGGAGAGGGCATGCTACCCTTTTCCGGCTCAAGACCATGGCCTCGGATTTGGAGGAACTGATCCTCATCCCGGCCGCATCACACTCGGCTGCAAACCGCTCCAGCGAAAGCTGTAGATCACGATCTGATGAAGCCAATAGGACCACATCATCTGCAAAAAACAGAGAAGCGATTCTAAGGCCACCAAAATGGATCCTCTCAACACCTTGGCTGCGCCTAGAAATTCTGTCCATAAAAGTTATGAACAGAATCGGTGACAAAGGGCAACCTTGGCGGAGTCCAACTCTCACTGGAAACGAGCCTGACTTACTGCCGGCAATGCAGACCAAGCTCTGACACCTGTCGTACAGGGACCTAACAGCCTGTATCAAAGGGCCTGGTACCCCATACTCCCGGAGTACCCCCACAGAACCCCCCGAGGGACGCGGTCAAATGCCTTCTCCAAGTCCATAAAGCACATGTAAATTGGTTGGGCAAACTCCCACGCACCCTCCAGAACCCTGCTGAGGGTGTAGAGCTGGCCCAATGTTCCACGACCGGGACAAAAACCACACTGTTCCTCCTCCTTACATACTGTCCTAAATTCAAATTTATGGAGCAGATTTTACCCAGTAGAGTTGAAAAGTGGACCAGAGAAGATACAGTATGTACTAGTAAAGGAAGGACATAAATTAATGTCATGTAAAGATAAAAAAAAGCAGAAACTGTGGTTAGTGGTTTCTCTTTTTTTGTGATGTTACTGGTGAATATAATTATGGGAGGAACCAGCAATACAAATAAACAAACAAGATAAAAAATTCCTCGAAAAAGTTTGAAGATCGTTTTAGAAACTTGGATGAAAATACACAAAGGTTAAAAGGTCCTTCAAGCTTAAAACCATCTTACTTTTGTATGCTAAAATATATTTTAAGTTATGAAACTGAATAATTTGCTGTTAAATTAAAGGGGCGGCTGTGGCTTAGTGGTAATGGCAGCCGTCCCCCGATCGGAAGGTTGGAGTTTCGAATCCCGGTTTCCCACACCATGTGTCGTTGTGTCTCTGGGCAAGACACTTAACCCCGAGTTGCTCCCGGTAGGACTGGATGGCGCCTTGCATGGCAGTCTGCCGCTACCGGTGTATGAATGGGTGGATGGTTGGTATTGTAACGCGCTTTGGGGCCCCTCATAGGGGGCTGGAAAGCGCTATATAAATAAGCTCCATTTACCATTTAAATATAGTCTCATATTATTGTGCATGGACACACAGCCATTTGTGTAAATGATAAGTGCATTTTTCACTGTCACTGTCACAAGTGAGGTGGAGGCCATCATCAAGAAAATGAAGCCTTCATCCTGCGCCCTGGATCCTTTCCCCTCGTCTCTCATAAAAACCAATCACTCTGCAATAGGCCCACTAATCACTCAAATAATAAATCAGTCTCTACAATCTGGTCATGTTCCACTGCCTCTAAAAACTGCCATCATTAGGCCTCTTCTGAAAAAATCTAATTTGGATCCCGACATTTTTTCTAATTACCGCCCAATTTCACACCTCCCTTTTCTGTCTAAAGTGCTGGAAAAAGCTGTTGCTGCTCAGCTGCAGGACCACCTACAACAACACTCCCTGTATGAGAAGTTCCAGTCTGGATTCAGGGCAGCTCACAGTACAGAGACTGCATTGCTGAGGGTTACCAATGATGTCCTCTTGGCTGCTGACACTGGCTCTCCCTCCATCCTTGTCCTCCTTGACCTCACTGCAGCCTTCGACACTGTGGACCATAGTATCCTCCTCCACCGTCTTCATGTGGAGGTCGGTCTCTGCGACACCGTCCTGGACTGGTTCAAATCTTTCCTCTCCAATAGGCTGGAATGTGTTAGTCTTGGCAACGCCACGTCCCAGACAGTCTGTGTCTCCTGTGGTGTCCCTCAGGGGTCGGTTCTGGGGCCCCTGCTGTTTTCCCTTTACATGCTGCCTTTAGGTCAAATTATTAATCAGTTCAACATTTCTTTTCACTGTTATGCCGACGATACACAGCTTTACATCAGGACTGGAGCATCCTCATCTTCCACCTTGTCATCTCCATCTTCACTCACTGCCCTCTCTGCCTGCCTGGAGGCAATTAGGGCATGGATGAATCAGAACTTTCTTCAATTAAACTGCTCCAAGACTGAGGCCATACTGATTGGCACCCCTCACCAGGTACAAACATCTCCTATAACAACACTTTCCTTTTCTGGACAAGACATCCCCCTCTCCACCTCTGTTACTAATCTTGGAATAAAAATGGACTCCAATCTTACATTTGAAAATCACATTAAGCTTCTGTTTAAAACTTGCTTCTTCCATCTTCGAAACATCTCCAGACTTCGCCCATCCCTAACTTTTTCCGATGCTGAGAAGCTCGTCCATGCTTTTGTCTCCTCCAGGCTCGACTACTGCAACTCCCTGTTTGTTGGAATCCCTGGCAAATACCTTCAGAAGCTTCAATATATTCAAAACAGTGCAGCAAGGGTTTTGTTGAGAGTTCATAAATTTGAACATATTACGCCCATTCTCCATAACCTTCATTGGCTTCCTGTCGCCTACAGAATTCAGTACAAAACTGCTCTCATTACTCATCCACCCGGTCGCTGCGGTCACAGAACAGTAATCTCCTTCACATTCCGAGAACCAAATTAAGGACCATGGGAGACCGGGCTTTCAGTGTGGCTGCCCCCCGCCTGTGGAACTCTCTTCCTGACTGTCTGAGAGCCCCACAGTCTGTGGTTGACTTTAAGAGCGGCTTGAAGACCTTTCTTTTCAACCGAGCATACTCTACCTCCTCATGATTCTACTTTTGATCTTAGTTGATACTGTTATTGATTTTACTTGTTTTATTACTTGTTTTATTGACATTTAATTCTGTTGCACTTTGTAGCACTTTGAGATTTTCATTAATGAAAAGTGCGTTATAAATTGAATTCATTATTATTATTATTATTATTGTCACATTTAAACTAAATCTGTTTATGCATGTGCAAAACAAAGTAAATAAAATGGCACTTGCAGATGTTCATGTTTTGTTTGTTGCCCTCCCTCTATAAAAGTGGAAGTGCACGTTCTTCGGTTACGACTTTGAAAGTAGGGTTGTGGTAAAACTGCTGCCTTGACACATGTAGCAAGACTTAAGCTTACACTTTTAAAAGTGCTCATCAGCTTTTGCCCAACTTTTACAGGTTTATATTAGAATTGTCAGGGCAAGTGAAAGAAGCTTTTTGTACAGCACTGTTTTCCCCATTTTCTAATGGCAGTAAGCGTGCCCTTCAATTACATTTTTTCTGTGCCATCTGCAGCTGCAGGTGATAACAGAGAAGCTGTGGGAGGAGGGGACCCGGCCAAGGCCAATCCCTTGAGAAATGAGACCACAACAAGAACCTCACAACAACTAATCTGCACAACAGAAGAGTGGGAAACTTCAGTGGGACCACAAATGTGTTAAAACGACAAATTTTACGTTAACCGACTAAGCACGGAGAAATCTATGTTAGGAAACCTGAACAAACAAAAAGGCATTGTGTTAGTGTGTGTGTGTTCTCACAAAAGTAATATGACTCAGAGTTACAGCTCGAGGCCCATGGAGTCACAGCTTTCAGTAAAAGTTTTAAATAGATAACATTACAACATTCGATTCATGAAGTGCTGCTAGACTTGAAACTTGATCAAAATCCAACAATGATCTCATTACAGCCAGGAAAATTTATTTTTGAATTAATCCTCAGAAAAATTGGGAAATAACTAAGGAGGGAAATGGTATACTGTACTGATAATGAATAACTAGACAATACAAAGTCGATTTTGAACAAAAACTGAAAGACTTTGAGGGTATTTAAAAAACTTTTCTGTCCGTTGTGCTTGAATAAAACCAAACTGCTCATGTTTGCTGAGTGACAATCCAGCTAAAGTCCACAAAAACTGAATTGTAGAGAGGACAGTGACCCTTTGGAGTAACACCCTAAAATCGACATTTAACTCTTAATGTGCAACATTCCATCCATCAATCATCTTTACTCGCTTGTTCCTTTCTGGGTCATGGGGAGCTGGTGTCTATCTCCATCAATCACTATGCGAGAGACGAGGGACAACTTGGACAGGTATCAAGTCCATCAAAGGGGCACGGAGACAAATGAGACAATCGTTCCTGCTCTAACTCAAACCTAGGAAACATTTAGTCCCCTGCGAACCTAACATGCATGTTTTTGGTCTGAAACAATCAGAGTAGTAGCTATTTAGATACAGACATCTACAAATAAATTTCTAGTAAGATAAAGTGAACTTTCGCATGAAACTACTGTATAATGTATTGCATTAGCTGCAGTAATACACAATAAAAAAACAATTATAAAGCATGAAGGTGTTTAAAGCATCATCTTGTTGTTGTTGTTTAGGCATCAACTGGAACGAGTGACAGAAGGATTTGAATCCACAGTTTCTGATTCCATTTAGTCACATCCTTTTGTCATAATAATCTAGTACGTAACATGGTTTGATATTTCCTAAGTACAGTAGGTGTTAAAATTTTAAATTTGTTCAGTGCTTTTAATTTAAATTGATTTGAAGCCTGAAAAATTATTCTTGAGCTTTATTTTAGTATACTCACTGGCAAAAGAAAAGGTAGAACAGTAACGTTTTCCCCTGTGTCTGTGTGTTCATTTGTTTGTTAGCTAAATGTATCATACATCATTAAACAGATTTTGATAAAACTTTGGGTTTAAGTAATCACTGAGTTGACATTTACATCTGATTAACTTTCAGTTAACCCAACTAAAGATGGGTGCAGCTTTGAGCAAAAATCAAATACCGGTAGCTATAATGGTCAATTGTACATATATTAGCAAATAATTAGTGTCGTAGTAGCTGAGAGTGATCACACAACTTATACTCAGAGTGCTACCTGACTGTGATAGATCTATTGGAATCAACTGTGCATTTGTTCAGAAATATCTCATGAACCAATGGGTGCAATCTAACGACGCATTCAGAAAATAAGCAATGCATGCACATCTACATCTGATTAGATTTTGAAGTCAACCCAATTCAAGATGGCCACGACAACCAACTGGACTTACAATACATGAAAATGGCTATACCTAAGCTAATTTTACAAATATCGAGCTAAAGTTTGGTGAGGCATTTTGAGAGTGATGCACCACACGTAAGTGCTAACAAATACTGTAATGTAAGATTCACAAGATGTTGTGTTATAGTTTGAGGTTGTGAATTATGTTGACTTCAAATTTTGACATAAATGGCTACAACGGTCACTTCAACATAAGATGATAATTTCTAACTTAGACATAAAAGGTGGCGAGCGATAAACATTCCTTCAAGAAATGCTAAACTGTTCATTTGAAACTGAAATAAGCTCTATTTGTTACACTTTTAATTAAATGCACATTTTTTTGGACCAAAGAAAATTGCGTATTTTTATGCATAAGCATCTTTTGGATGCTTTTATAAATGCGAATTTGTAAACCGAGTGCACATCCTCTGCTTAGCCTTCCAAGTTTTAACACAAGGAGGGTGTGACGCAAAGAATGAGCCACAGGGCAGTCAAACTGGAAAGACAAGTGGGTGTTACAAAAATGTGTTTGTGCGTCTGAGTATGTGTTCTTATTTTACAGTAAACCAAATTCTGAACATTTCCATGGAGCACGGCGAGATGAACCCTTTCTGCAACAGCATTTATTCTGATCTCACTTCTTTTACAACGTTTTAACTGTAAGAACTTTTAAGCATGTCAGCTTTAATTTGGTGACTGATCTTAGTGTGAAAACTATTCAGAGCTTCAGGTTTTAGTCATAAATGGTTATAAATGAGATGAAGGAATGAACTTTTCCTTGCATGCGAGTACGGTTGGCTGATGCTGAAAATGTTGCAAAACTTGTATAATCTTTGAGATAAACGATACCATCTCTGCATATCTACTGGTAATCTGATCAAAACCAGCGGTGCAATCGGTGTAGAAAACATTTTTAACTCATACATCACCTTCCAGACAAAACATACCATCAACATACCAGTTTTGTAAAAGTCATTGCTTCATTTGGGAAATGGTTTATCCACTAAAAGCATTCAAAAAATGCAGAAAGAATTGTTCTGACCCTCATATAAACTCAAAGATGGTTCTCTACCTCAGCTGGCAATCAGGGCCAGAAGCAAGTAGAAAGCTAATCTTTACACACATTACTGACTGACGTGTACGTTTCATACACCATTGTTTTCATGAACCTGAGGCGCACATAGCCACCAGAAATACCTGCTGCTTTGTGGCCTGAAACTACAATCTGCAGGTCAAAGGAACAGACATGCGAGACACAAGTTAAACAAAAACATTTACTCAACAAAACATTGACAAGTGACACCAGAAAGGAAAACCTTTGGTTTTTTTTACATGTTGTAAAAAAACATGTTGATGTTCAGGCCTCAAAGATAAATTCTTTAACTTTTAGCCCAAGTATTTTTCCCATTACGCCATTCTTTCGAGTCTCTTGATTTATATATTTTTCCTGTGTACAGAACCGCAAAGTCTTCTCAAGCTTTTGCCAAAGACAGAGCAGTGTATTGTAATAAGATAAGAAGACAGGTGGCCAAGTGATCAAGTGCCAGACTGCCTGCTCGGCTGCTTTAGATCCAAGCTGAAACCTGCTGCGTGCATTTTATGAATATCTTCATTTCATCCCCACACTCGCCTTTGAAACGTTCACAAGTGTGAGAAACGTTTTCTCAGTTCCCACAGTTATTCATTCATGCGAGAAAAATAAATAAAAACCTAACAATCTCAGGATTCAATCAGAAGCACCTGCAGGAAAACAAACAAAACACTGAAACTGAACTTTCTGCTCCACCAAAAGGTACTATTCACTCAAAAACTAGTCTTTAAGTATATATTTATTATGAAAGACTTTAAAACGTGACTCATGTTTAAATTTAGTGCTGACATTTACTAATCTAGTGGAAAAGCATCCACTGAGTTTTCACTTACAATGGAAACTCATTATTAACCATAAACGTCTCAAATGTTTCTTACCTTGCAGCTGTTTAAACCGTCCTTCCAAGATATTGGAGTATTGTACCTGGTTAACAAACGCTGCTGGGGACAAGCAGGGCTCGCGCTCGCTGTGGTCCCACTCCATCATAGTTTTTCTAGACCACAACTAAATATTACTCGCAGGTACGAGGCAAGTTTTTCTACATAGCACAGCCGACTGAACGGGAATAAAATTAATCCTTTGAGGAGTCTTCAAAAAGTAAAGTTTTGTAGATCCACAAATCCTGGCTTTATCCTTTGAGTTTAAATTTCCTGCCGCTCTTCAGTGTAAGGCACAAAAACTTGAAAATGCTCTTCTCTTCATTTACAGTACGTCCAATCTAGTTCAAGTGGCAAAGGTGGAGAGGTTTCCCTTTTTGTAGTCAAAGAATCATTTCAAACAAAACCGAGGAACAAAATGTTCTTCTTTTTGGTTCATTTCAACACACTTATGACCACAGAGCAATGTAAAAAATCTTCAGCAGCACTTCCTTGAGCTTTTTTTTTTTGTCAAAACAGCCTTGAGTATTCTTTCCCTCCAAATTCTGAGCATGCAATAGTTGAAGCACAGCCCTGCGGAGTGAGTTAACCCGCCACAGTCGGATAGCTGTGTAAACAAAGCCTTCTGTGCAGTCTGGAGATTGTTGCATTTGCATAAGGTGTGTTTGAGGGAGGAGCATAAAGGAAGAACATCACAGATGAACTGGAGGGGGGAGGAGCTGCAGAGATGGACTAAACCATTCCAGTTTTATATACCGTACAGTGTACCGGTACCTTAAAGTGATTATCCATCCCCAGCTTAATTCCAGTAACCAGGGTGCGGTCTGCCAAAAGAGTGCAACACAAAATCCCCACTCCGTTTGCACAATGTTATCACCGGGTAGTTAACTGTAGACATCGTTTTAACTCCCCGTTTCTGTTGGCTGAGAGGTCTCATGAAAAGGCGTTAAGACAGGAAGGAAGTTATTGAGAAAGTAGAAACACAAGTACTTTCCTGCCTGGTGAGAAATGAAAGCAGAAACTTGTGTGTATCTGTTTGCACAGTTAGGTGTGGGTGGAAGTACCGTAACGCTTCAACACCCCCCAAAAAAACATTAAAGATTTATTTTTTAAATGAGAAACTGTTAAGCAAAGTCATTGATTAATAGATGCCAAAGAATCCAGAGGACAGTAAACACGGCGAGGGCTAAGGTCATGTAAGAGGATGGCCTTTTGAACCGGTCATGAGACGGGGTAAAAGTCTTGCTCTTTTCAGATCTGTGTTTGTTCTGATAAACTGGCAGCAGCTGGATGGGTCTCATTAGAGATCCAAACGCTGCAGGCTCTTTGTGACATGGTGTTTATGGAGGAGGACTGGACTAATGAGAAGTGAAGAGGACAGGCTTCCTTCAGAAGAACAGAAGCTATGTTGTGGACGCATGCAGAGAAAACTCCGTAAATCACAGTATTGCACATTTGGTATCCCAGAGGGATATATCAAACACGCTTCACGTGGAAAGACAGATGTGACAGAAGGTCTGTGTGCGTTTTTACATATTTAGAAGTGGAGTTAATTAGATTTAGCACCAACCATTTATTGTCGTAATAAATGAACACAATGAACATTATTAATTACAACATCAAAAGCAAGCTTTGGCAATAAGCACACTGGAAAAATAATGAAAATTAAAGAGTAAGTGTGTTATTAGTACGGTAGTTAAGCACAGTAAACGACCCCAGATGGGGAAGAGGAAAGATAAAGAAAGCTGGAGGAGTAAACACTATCAGAGAGAGGAAAAATGCAATCAATGCATTACTAAGCTCCTATATTCATTCTTAAAAAATAAAAATAAAAATACTGAAGATAACCCCTTCTGAAGCCTTATGGGAAAATGAAAGGTTTGATCCAACAGTGTCTGTAAATATCTGGGGTACCGTAAATAAGAATCGGTCTTATCTGAAAACAACTGATTTCTTACATTCCCAAACTGTGAGCAATGTGAGAATTAAACAATGACATTACAGTATACCAAGCAGAATGTTTATTTTATTCTTTATGTTACACATTAAAAACGTGGCGTCAGAGTGAAAAATATATTTAATAATATGTCTAAGACTGCCACTAAATTAACAAAAAATGGAAACTTAAAGACATCAAATCTATTTGAAAGTCTTGCTTTCCACATGCTTCTTTGTGCAGATAACTGTACGAGTGCAAAACAAGGTGTTGCTTAAAAAAATATGCATAGATGTGAAGCACGTTGAGCTACACACGCACATTCCCAAGAGTAGATAAGCGGTTATCAATGCAAAGTAGAAAGAAGAGACTAAAGTGTACTAAGTGGTACCAACAACAAGTAAAATGACCCAACACAGACGTACAGATGGCAGAAATAAGAAAAGAAATAAAGATGAGTAAAAAGCTGAGCAGAGATGGTTCTGAGCAAGCTGCACGTTGCAGAATCCAGAAGACCTGGATATTGGGGGTTGAAAAATGTGGGCAGAAGTTGAGCCTTCGGGAAATAGTTGCTCAAGAATGTGCACATCAAGTCCACACATGTTGAACTGAAAGGGTACCACAGGCATTCACAGTGGAGTTCAAGCACGCACACACACACAAACACAAACACACACACACACTGTGTCAGTAACATACAATCACATTGTGTGTTGGAGCAAAGTGTAACCTTCCAGACTCAAAGCACATGTGCACTACAACATGTAAGCTAGGTAAAATGAAGGCAACATCTGACATTTTTCTTATCTGACAAAACTGAGTGCATGAAAGTTATAATTATAAATGAGTTGGACTTAATTTGTAAATGCCAATTTAAATGAAATGCGCAACCCCAGCAGTTTGTGTTATTTTTCTTTCTGTGCGTTTGTAGAAATGTGTTCAGTTGTGGTGCCTCTCTGCTGTCCCCCTCTGCTGGGTTCTCCATGAAACTGCAACTTGTTTTGACAACTGAGTTTTTACCTGTGCAGTATACAAAATCAGGACTCCAACAAAATAGTTTGATGCATTCAAACAAAATTAAACCAAGCTAATAAAAATCAAGATTCTCATCCAAGATTACCTAGGCTTTTGTGTAACATTTCAAAATGCCCATAAATATAGTGCTTAATTAATAAGTTAAGGTAAAAAGCTGTTCCTAAAGTCATTCTACATCTTAATAAGCATTGCTAAGCTATAAAATCTATGCAAATGCAATGTTATGATGGTATAGCTCAGCTACCTGCAGGTTTACTTTTTAGGAAAACTTGTAAAACTGACTGAAGTTACTTTTTTTTTTTGTGAACCGACTGAACAGCTGCCCAGATTTGTCCCCTTTTCGGAGGTATTTTGGTCCTGTCCTAAAAAGACAGACTTGGTTCTTCAGGGACAAAAGAATCACTCATGTTCCCCAGACTACAGACTATAATTAGATTTTTGCAAATTACTGGTAGATATCTGATTACGTTTCAACTGCCGTGTTTCTAAAACTCCTGTTGCATGTCTGACAAATTTAATAAGTGATACACCGATGTCACCAGTTGCTGAGGGATATGAATAGTGAATGTTTGTACGTACAGTAGTTTGGGAGGCAAGTGTTTTTCTAGACTGGAGCTGAACAGGGAATGAAAAACTGAAGTGAGCACCTCACTTATTTTTCAAGTTATCATGCTTACAAATGGAATGACGGGTGGAAAGTTATTCCAATTCCCCTTTTTTGCACAGTGACAGAGAACAATAAATAAATACTGTACATGTACATTTAACTACTGGCCTTCATCCATTATCTTTATCCACTTCTTCCTTTTCGGGTTGCGGGGTCACTAGTGCCCATGTCCAGTTATCACTGTGCGAGACGCAGGGTACACCCTGGACAGGTCTCCAGTCCATCACAGAGACAACAATCATTCACTCTCTCACTCACACCTAGAGACAATTTAGAGTTGCCAATCAGCCTAACATGCATGTTTTTGGTCTGTGGGAGGAAACTGGAGTACCTGGAGAAAACTCACACATTCACAGAGAACATGCAAACTCCACCCAGAAAGACCCCCAGACCAGGATTTGAACCAGAGCAACTTGCTCGCTGAGAGGCAGCAGCTCTACCAGTTGTGCCGCTGTGCTGCCCCGCTACTGGCCTTTATACAAAATAAAATAAAACATCTATTTAACACATTTGAGGAAAAAACTTTTTTTTTTATAAATGTTACATAACTAACAGCAGTCAAGAGACGAGACCATCTTAGCACCAACAGAACTGGTTTGTTCCACTTTGGAGTAAGCTGTTGGGGGAAGAATCAGATTTGTGTTGTGCGTTTCCTTGACTGATGAAGCCTTCTGGATGGAAGGTGAAACGTTTCAGCACACAAAACAACAACAACAACAAAGAAACTGTCCAGATGACCTGACTGAAAATTGTTGGATTGCATGGACTTTGTTGTTAACTAACAGCAGTGTTTGTTAGAAATGAAGACGTCTCATATTTTTACAAACAACAAAGGGTAAATTTCCATGTCCTGATTTACAAAATGCCCTAAATACTCCCATGTTGTTCATTTTCTATTTGACAGCAGACAGAATCACCTAACAATGACAAAATACACCGGGCGGTCACACAAGTCTGAATTAACAAAAAATGTGCAGTTACAGTATATGTGCAAAATATGTTCTTTAAGCTTATCTTTCAAGGCACAGACATATAATTTTGTTTTTGAATTAGAAAATCTCCAGATGTTTAAAATTTGATGAACATTTACAATAAAGTGTTCAACAGCTGTAACATATCTACCGGTGAGTCAAATATGCCTTTTGTTTATATTTGAGAGTTAAATCATTGATATAATATACCTTCTCTTAAAACAAAACCATTAAGTTAAACATAAATATAATTATAGAGTTTGGTCAAAATATCTTGACAGTGTTCAATAGATGATGTAAAGCTTAAAAAATAAAACATACCAGAAATGATGTTTTCTGCATGTCTTGTCAAATAATTGTTTAAAAAAAACTAACTGTGTAAAAAGGCTCGTGTTAACATAAAGTGAATATAGCTACACTGCTGGCGGATGTTGGGGGACTTGTAAAATGAGCTTCCTGGCTTTCAACTGACCTTAATAGTTTTCCAAAACAAAAACATTAAGGCTCGCCCCCACATCAGCCTTTAAGAGAATTGATGGCATCTGTTAAAACTCTAACTTCTAATTGAAAGAGTCTGAGTTCACACACAGCTAATGTATTTGGAGCAGACATACACCCCAGGACACTCATGGATGTTTCTTGCAGATGCCTTGACTGACTTGTTTGTGTGACATACCTGCAAGAGCTTTAATGCGAGAGCGTTCAAAGAGCCGTGCTGAACTGTTCTCATTGTCCCAGTCAGCCTCCGCTGCCAGGTCCCAGCGGTTGTTGATGTCGTTGTACTGCTGCTGGATCTCCAAGCTGTCAAAGTCCGTTGGCGAGAGTGTGCTCATGGTGTCGAGGCTTGGGGAAAACACATCCAACCTAAGTAGAAACAGACACCCAAAAAGCATCCAAGGTCAGTGAAAGAAGATTGAAAACATAACATGAAAAACTAGAAGGCTCCCAAACCTGGCTCTCGACTTAAACTTTTTTTTTTTTAATAAAGACTCAATCCAAGATGCAACTTTAAAAAAGGTAAAACAAATAAAGATGCACATCACACACTTCACACAGCTTCTAAGGTGCACTCTACAGTGATATGACAGTCAAATGCAAATCGAGGTTGCAACGGCCAGTGTGTTTAAAAGATATAAACAGTGAGATAAGTTAAGAAACTGCCACCAGGTTAGTCCGTTGGCCAAATATTGTAAGTGCTTCTGTAGACCGGGGCAACACAAGTAATGTAATGTAAAATATGACATATGATGATGCACTTTGACCAAAAGTATCCATCATTTACAGATGCTGGGTCATTTTCAGTGAGGTGAAACATGTCCTGAAGTGCTTCGGTTCCATTTACACCAGTCTAAAAAGGTACAGGATAGATTAGGCTAATTAAGTCTGTGGAAGTGTGCCACACCTCCCTCACAATTTTCCCCACAGCCCAGGAGCTGCTACTCATCACAAAGCAACAGTGCTCTCTCATCCACAGCAGAAAATTATGTGGAAGTGTTCTACAGATATTTGCACATGTGTAGCATTTCTATTTGTCTCTTAAAACATGTTTCCTGTAAAATAATTCCACTTTCCATTGTCTGAGCTTTAACCCACCCCTCATTCTCCCCAACATTTGTTAACCACATAACCTAACAGTGTGTCTCATTAGCTCTATATTTACCAAAGACTGAATGTAATGCAACTGATAGACAACTATTCTTGCATAACAACTTAAAGTGAACAGTTTATAAGAAATATTGATCTGAGATAATGAATAATAAATAAATTATATATATATATA
>JBBPBX010079755.1:0-16321 GCA_038048925.1 Garcialebias charrua
GATGAGGGGTGGGTGGAGGTCGGGGGAAGGGGGGAGGGAGGGAAGGTTGTTAGTTTCTGCTCTGAAACTAACATTTTCATAATGAAGGATAAAACAGCTGAAACTGTTTGTTTTGTCACTTAGCAAAACAACAAGTTTGCCAAGTTTATCTGGAGGAGGTGCAGACGCAGCTGCATCCGTCCAAGGCCACTAGAGTACTTGTTTTAAAATAAAATAAAAACTTATTCAGATGCTTTGTCTCTCTGATTCATTCAGCCACATTTTTTTTTCTTTTTTCTGACTAAAGGTCTATCTCTTTTCTTTTTCCTTTTAGACAGACAACCTTTTGTGTACAGTAATTATTAATATATGTGAGCAAATCAATGTCAAACTGGAAAAACTTTTTAGATCCAGAAATCACCTCCAAAACAGCAACTTCTCAGACACAAAAACCAAGTACCTGCACATTCACTCTCAGAGAACAGAAAACAGGCTGCAGGCTCAGCTCGGGTGGGGGGGGGTGAAGGCCCACAGATAACAGACAGGAGCCGAGCTACACATGCACACACTGAGGAAAATGGGAGGAAGAAAAAGCAGAGGTGCAGGGCTCCAGAAACAAACATACACATAAAAAGACTAAACAAATACAGTACATAATGACGCGTCAAATATAAAAATAAACGTTCCTGTCTTAATGTCTCTTCTCGCCTGGCCGGACACACTAAACGTCCAATTTAAAGGTCTGGCAGCCAGCCTCACATTTCTGGTCTTGGCGTGTTTTTGGCTGCCCTCGCTTATAAATCACGGAAATCTTGGTTCTGCCAACTAGCGTGTGCGCAAAATTCGTCTAGTTATCGAAAAGCAGACACCTCATTCATAATTTCAAATCATCGGCTCAGGGTGATAGTTCCAGTTACTGTACTCAAATTGTTTTAAAAACGACATATCAACAAATACTATTTAACACTCACATTTCTTGCTGACCTGCGTGGATGTCTGGAAATCTCCGCCAACCTGACCCTGACCGCACCATGGACAGAGGAAGCTGGCCAGAGACAAACCCAATCACTGGACTTTCTGTCATATTTACCGTGCCTCGCAGCTGCGCTCCGTTCAGAGGTCTTCAGGAGCAGGTGTGGGGAGAATGGGTTTTCGGCACCAAAATGATGGGGATTTTAAACCCCTGTTACCTTAATAAAAACCACACAAAGATAAACAAGAGAACAGTGTTAAATCAGACAAACAACTTTGCAAAGGGGAATGGCTTTTAATGTCTTTTGAAACTTAGTTTGGTCTCAAATACATTGTCCTGCACAATTCCAAATTGTACTGGACATGACAAGCTATTTAAACAAGAAGCAGGTGGAGTTTGACAAGCTCTGACGTCTTACAGATAAAACAAACAAGTCATGGTTCTGATCAAACAAGAACATCTAGTCCAAACATTTGTCAAGGCTAGAAGACTGTCTTTTCTGTATCAGAGAAAAAGCAAACAACATGTTTGTACTATCAAATATAAGTGTTTAAAGGGAACAGAGAATATTTGATATAAGTGAGCTGGGTTATAATTATTGGGTCAGAGTAATTAGTTTTAGATGATAAATATTGAACATCTCCATCACATACGGTGCCACCCAGATGTAAAGGATTTTTAGGAGGTCAATATTAATATTGACCTCTTTACCTTAATTTATTTACTTATTCAGATTGAATAGTAATTTCGCGGATTCTTTTCTTTTTCCGTTTACCCA
Organism: Garcialebias charrua; assembly: GCA_038048925.1. Classification (NCBI taxonomy): domain Eukaryota; kingdom Metazoa; phylum Chordata; class Actinopteri; order Cyprinodontiformes; family Rivulidae; genus Garcialebias; species Garcialebias charrua. The sequence continues at coordinate 1,731 of JBBPBX010079755.1, forward strand.
ATATTTCTGTGATCTTTATGATGGATAAGTAAAACAGAAGCCATAGAGTGACAATGGAAACGTTAACTTAGTTTGGTGTGCCAAAGACACTACCATTTATTTAAAATAAATCAACTAAATTAACACCATTACACTTGATTGACATGATTTCACTTTCTTTCAATTTAATACGTCAGCACATTTAAATTGTAACAACAGACATAAATACAGGATGTCATTATACTTAGTCTGTGGCTCAGTCTTAGCTTAAAAATAGTTACCAGCTTAGAAATGGAGATGGAGAAATTTAAGAAGGAGAGGTTAAAGGAGGAAGTTATTTATCTTGAGTGTAACCAGAAATGACACTTTCCATCCGATTTCTGCTAACCCCAGGTACGTTTGTAAACAGCTCTTTACCTTTTGACGACAGCCCGGTAAGAGAAGACCTTGTAGCTTTTCAGATGCACGGGTCCTTGCGGGGACCAGTACATCTGAGCAGGTTATTATGTTTACCTTCCCAACGTCTCCTGGTTTCACGTTGGTCATCAGAAAATGTGTCAGCTCCTGGCCCCTGGCTCAAGATAACTTATTCCAGGAAGGAATAAACAAAGATTTAAGCTTACGCTTGTTCAAAGTGGACTCATAACAACATGTTATTCGTCCTTAACTGGATAACGTGTCCTTAGCGTGTGACTGAGTTCATCCAGCTCTTTGGGACGACCTCATGTCTTGAAGTTCCCAGCAGACTTCCTCGTTCCAGCAAAAACTTAGAACTTAGTAGAAGATCTGAGAAAGAGAGGACTTGTCTCTTCCCCATTGGTCCAAAAAGAACCAGTCGAGCAGTTCACTTGTTATCACGATTCAAGGTGAAATTCAGAGCAAAGGGAAATTGTTTAGGAAAATGGTAAATGGTAAATGGAGCTTATTTATATAGCGCTTTCCAGCCCCCTGTGAGGAGCCCCAAAGCGCTTTACAATACCAGCCATCCACCCATTCATTCAGACATTCATACACCGGTAGTGGTGAAAAGTATCTGAGTGAGAAGACTTTCAGACGCTAGTTAGAGTTTTAGCTGAAACTCAACAAAAACAACTTCTGTGTAAGTCAGTTTGACATTTTATCTGAACTTTGACACCCTTTCATTTGATCAAGTAACACAGTCATGCTTCACATTTAAAGAATAACACAGCATATAACATATATCATGAAAATGACAAAATGTTATTCTTTTGATTACATTAGAATAAAATTAAAGAAGCCAATAGTCTCTTTTGGTGACTATGTTCTCAGATTACAACTAATGGAATAACTTGTAGTAAATGTCTTGCTTTACTGAGAGTTCAGTAAAGGTCATCTCTGGAACAGTTCAAATACAAAGGTGTATCAGAGCGGGCACGGTCATGCCCACTACAATGTCTTAGAAAAGTCTTTTTTTTTTTTACTGAAATTGCAAAGAAGCCTTTGTATTTAATTTTTGTATGAAGCTTAATAAATTGACAAGACAAGGAAGATAATGTTTTTGTGCCCTACAAATATTTTTTGCAGAGTTTTGGCTGTATATCAGTAAGAAATATTAACAATGGGTTTATAATGATCATCTCTAGTTTTTAGTAATTTTAATAGTGTTTTTGTACCTGACTCTGCGCGTTTTTTGCGGGTGAATTACAGCCGAACTGATCTGTTAAGAATCGGAGAGGATTTACCACAGGGCACAGCTGAAATCAGCAACAAACTCAAATCAGAGCTCGGAAGATTGGACCTGCTAAAAACGTCCTTCTGGAAGCAGATGCGCTCACATCATACTGATGCTGATCTGTTTTCTTGTTGCTGTATTCATCTGTGTTCATCTGTGACCATCTGCTCATACAAACTCATGTTCGTGCTGCTGTTTATTCCCACTATATTAAGCTTAGTGTATTACTAGTTGATGCTTTTCTTAGTTAGTTCTAGATGTTATTACTGTTTTTCTCTTTCATTTGTTGTTGGATGTAACTGGGACCTCGTGTACATAATCTCGTTTTCATCTCATGTACCACATGCGGTGCAAATGACAATAAAGACTCTCTGACTCTGACTCTGATAATAAAAAAGTATATAATTGAGTAACTTTTTGACACTGGCACTGTGTTTAGAGTTAAATACAATTAAAGCTGCTATATGTAACTTTTCTAACAATATTTTTTAAACATATTTCTTCACTCTGTCACTACCTCCTGACAGACTGATGTTTGACAAGTAATCTCTGAAAAAAACTATAGTCCCCTTGCTTCTCTAAAAGCATTTCTAAAAAGCCACAGTGACCCGCCGTTAACCAGCCAATAAAAACAGTTTTTAACCAGCCAATAAAAACAGAGCTTCTTACTTCTCACACCCCTAACCCACGCCCCCGCCTGTCCCAGCCCGCAGCGGCCGTGCACGTTCTCGTTCAAAGTATTGCAAAGCGATGCAAAACTGTTTTATATGTCTTTTAGACGAACGACGCAAGATTTGGTAATCCCTAAAAATTTTGAAGTCTATTGCGAGACTCATCAAAATGAATAGATCTAGAATAGAAACGATCGAATCGGTTCTACCTAAATGATTGGGAGATCAGTGTAGATTATAGTACCTTAAGTAGTATTAATCTACTATGACTCATCAAAGATTGAGATCTTTAACAAAATGAACAGCATGTTGGCATAGTTAAAATCCATTTAAGTCTTCAACTTATCAACAATCAAAACCTCTTTTGGCTGGGAGTGTTCAGAAAACAATAACAACTTCAATAACAACAAAAGTAGCAATTAAGCAACTAAAAACAACGTTTCACTACGTCAAACTCACTCTGGTCGTCAGATTCCACGTCACACACAAGAAAAACAGTTCTTAGCTTTATAACCGATGTCAATTAAATCCTGCAGATTTAAACGGTTGTTAAGGTTAGTTTTTGTTGTGGGTTTTATGCTTAGCGTTTCTAAGTTCTAGTTGGAACGGTTTCTTTTCGCAACTAGAATAGTTTAAACTGTTTAAGCTTATTTACTATCCTGTGCTTGGACGACCTTCTTTTCCCATGAAGTCTGTGAGTTTGCGAGATCTTTGTCGTTTGTGGGGTTATTGAAATCTTTGTCCTTGACATGGGCATGGCCTAACATCACCCCCCTGTGGTCATGAGGGACCAAGCACACGGGTGTGGACGTCCGTCCATGGGCACGAGTTAGGATGCCATTGTTTAGTTTAAGCTGTTCGCGCAGTTTATGGGGAACCTTGTACAGGAACCTTATAGGTCTCGGCCAACGTATCTCTGTACGTTTACCTCTTTCTGCGTAATGCAGGTGTGTCACAACTGTCGGCGCCGTCGCAGGCGTGTCTCTGTCGTTGTGATGTATGTCATCCCACTTCATGAATGAAGAGGTGCTCTTTGAGTCTGTAAGAACTATGTCATCTCTGAGTAGTGCTAGATTCAAATGCTCCTGAACCAAGGTTTCATCGAAAGCTTGGCTGATAACTGAATTACCTGTCCCAGAGGACAGCACAGCGTTCTCGGTGTGTGATCCTTGGATCTCTACACCGTCCGGTGGTAGGAAGTGTGAGTCTGCCCCCCTTTTGTTTAAGGAGGGGTCCTCAAAATCAGTAACAATGAAGTCCAAGTGACTGTCAGAGTGTTGTAGACTGTCACCTTGTGGGCTCAGATGTCCTTGAACCAAGACTTCACTGAAAGTTTGGCTGTTTGCCGAATTACCTGTCCCACAGGACAGTACAGCGTCAACGGTGTGGGACCCTTGGATCACCACACCCTCTTCTACCTGTGGTAGGAAGTGGTCAGGGAGTGCTGAAGGTGTCAGCTCGCAGAGGAGGTCCTCGTGATGGGCCAGAGTCTGGACCAATTGTTGAGTCTCCTCTGTCTCACCTGTATATGAAGGATCACTTACCGGGTTTGTGGTCTCGGTTTGGGAATCCATTTTCACCTCAGCTGTACCCGTTGTTAGACAGTCAGTGTCCTGACCTTGGTGAGGTACCACGAATGGCAGTGGACTGCTCACTGTGGCCCACATCGTCTGATTGCCATAATTTATAATCGCTTCAAAGCGATTTATAAAATCTTGGCCAACCACAAATGGAGCCCGGAGTGAGTCAAGATCAGACACATATACCGGGTGGTATAGTGACATCTCGCCAATCTGCATGTGAACCATGGCTATTAGGGTTGTTCTCGTCTTTGCGAGGCCCAGTTGATCACCATAAGTGTCTTTCACAAAGGGTATTTGCCTGCCAACATCGTTAGCGGCGGTCCTTAGCTCCTCAAACAGTTTGGCTGACATGACAGACACGTCTGAGCCGCTAACCAGGAGTGCTTCTTGCTCTAGGACCCCTTCCAATGTGAGTGGCAGGTAAGCTCTCTTAGCTATCCCCCTTTTTATAAAGTTACACAGAAACCGTTCAGGTTTTTCCACACGTTTCTGTGTACGCGTGACTCTGTCTGTGTAATCATCGTCGCTGTCAGCATCATGATGGCTGTCTGCCTCATGACCTTCAGGATGCGGATTTTCAGCAATTTGTTTGCTGTCAGCATTTATGTCAGTGTTGACGTTGTTGTTGTCAACTGTGTGCACTGAGTTGTTGCAAAAGACAGTGCTGCGCGTCGCTTCATCAGGATGAACAACGTTGTTTGTGTTATCATCAAGGACAACGTCACACGTTGTGTCAGCTTGGTCAACCACTGTAACATTCAAATCATTTGACAAACAAACCACATCCTCAGTCACGTCCTTGCGCGGAGGCGCCGCTTCCATAATCTGGAGCATGTGTGACTCATTGCATGTCTCGAGCTGTGCAGCTCGAGGGGCAGGGGCAGGAGGGCCGCTTCTCGGGGGCACACGTCGGGACAGACCACTTTTCAAAGGGTCACGGTTCCCAGACATCAACTTCTCTCGAAGTCCACCCACAGTGAGATCCATGAGAGAACTCTTTTGGTTCGATCCGGACCATCTGGGTTCATCTGGAGGGCGAACACCTACCTTGTGTGGTTCTCTGCTCCTCTCAAGGTTTTCAACCTGAGGGGCAGGGGGTTCAGAACTCCTACAGCTCGTAGCACCATGCTGATGTATGTTATTATGAAAAACCTGTGACCTCTCGCACTTTGAAGGAGAGGGAACCTCTACTACTTCCTGCGAGTGGGATGTGACCTTTTGACCTGTACAACCCTCTGATGGTATCCTAGGTTGTATTTCGGCCTCAAAAACTGACGCAGCATATTGTCTTATCACTTCCATGGAATCTTTTTTGCAATCAACCTTGAAATGAACACATTTCATTTGAAAAGGCATAAGATTCATAATGAAAAGACGTTTAAACTCCATATTTTCCTCTAATCCAGGGACAGTTTTTCCCCCGGAGTAGACCGAGATTAGCCTGTCGTAGAATGACAGGGGATTTTCCCACTTATCCTGACGGACGTTCCTAGCAGCTAAGTAATTAGCATACGATGAGGCAGATTCCCCCAAAATGCGGGGAGCACGGGCAGGAATCCCAAGGCCCCCATCCATCCATCTAGGATAGATAGGAGAGGAGCCCCCCTCAGGTGGTTCACCTGTTTGAACGTCCATCTGTGTACTGATTTTCTGCGAAAAACCAAGTAAAGTGGGTCTCATATCGCAGCTTGCAAATATGCAAAGTGTATGAGCTGCTCAGAAAACATCCAAGATGTTAAATGAAATAAAAGTCAGTGATGTTTAGTAATTTGTCGACCTGTGACAAGGTCAAACAAAAACGGCTGTCGTTGTGAGATTTTTTTTGAAAACCAAAACAAAGGACGCCTCATGTGTGTTATTTTAAACTCGCAGTTTAAAACAAAACAGGGACAGAGAGCCAGTTTTGCACAGAATTAAAGATAAACTGTTAAGTTTTATCTAAAAACATACATGTCTGTATTAAATCTGTGTAACTGTTCTGCCATCAACATTTGATTATATGTGAAAATCAAATTAAAGTGTGCTGTGAGTACAATATTCTCAAAATGTTTCCCGTTTAAAACAGGAACATTTAAGATGTACACATTACAGGAAGACTGCGTCTTCTAATGTAACCAGCAGGGGTCACAGCGCTGGAAGTGAGTTTATCACAGCGACTGTAATTTCTCTATCTGACCGCTATAGAGGCGCTGTTATCACCAGTGAGCGCAGCCGTAGCTTTCAGCCCACACAGACATCCAACACGGATGAAAAGCATCAATCAGACAGATCTAAAGCGTAACGTGATAAGCTCTAGAACCCAGGCTCACAAAACGAAATCATGTGAGCAAAATCGGTTGAACTGTGAAACCTTTTAAACTGCGTTTAAAAGAAATAAGGTCGGTCCTCATAAAACCGGCAAAATCGGTGTCACGTGACCTGGTCACATGGCGATCGGCAGTTTTTCAGAGCAACCGGCTCTGTCCACCCACTAAAATCTCAAAAACACCGCGATTAAACAGTCTTTTCAAAGACAGTAATGGACAAACAAGCACGGAAACTCGTCTGGGACAAGTAGCAAGTGAAATTTGACGAGGAGCGGGGCTTCACCCACTGCGCATGCGTCAACACATACAGCGTAATCGACCAATCACAGCGAAGACAGAACTGTAGTTCTAAAACCCAAGTGTTCATGGGAAATTGTGTCTTCCAAACCTAACGCCGCCCACGCGCGACGTGCCGTTCGAGCGGTGTGTTCACGGACCTGCGGTCTTTTGAACTCTAGCGAGGAACGGACTTTTCAACGTTCTAAAACAGTCATAAATACCGCAAAACACCGCGGTTAAGCCAGTCTTCGACGATATCACGCGCATAGAACTCAAACAACACAAATAAACCGTCAGAAATGTGTACAAAAATGAACCTGACAACCAGAGTCTACAGAAACCAACGTTATTGAACGCGACACACAATGGACCAATCACAGCGTTTTAAGCAGCCATCTTGTCTCTCAGTACCGTTTAGCATTTCGACCCAAGGTTCTAGACCCTTCTTTCACAAAATAAACGTATTTTTACACCGCAGAAAATACTGTCAATGAGCTAAAGCACAACCAGGCTAACCCCCGCCTTCCAAAGAAGGCAGCGCTACTGTGTACAACAACGGACTTTACGTCAAACGGAACCGGATCTCGGTCCAAGCGGAGTGGGTTTTCCCGAACCTCGGCTAAACACGTTGTAACAGAAAAAGGCACTTAATGGAGCAGCATATGTGTGAAACAGACCTTCAACAATAAATCGCAGATGTAAGAAAATGAAGCAGAGGTGACTCGGCCGTCACAAAACGAAAAATGCATGCAGCCTCGCGACACGTAATGAAACGTCTCACAAAAACAAACATTCATTCATCCGCAGCTCCAAAACACACGTTCAAAAGTGAAAGTAAAGAACAATTCTAACGGGAAAACACCCCAGACAATGCCACTATCAGCAATCTCTGAGACACCCACCAGCCAAAACCATTCTTATAAGCCCAAAACCAGGATGTAAAACTAATGCCAACAACACCGTAACCAAAAATAAGCTACAAAAACAACTTATCAATTTAATCTTTCAGAAGACCTGTACGCGGCCACCAATATGTAAAGGAATAAGGTGGGGTAAGGTATTTAAACACTTACTGTACCACCATTATTGTAGAGATATAGGACTTTCTGGTCAGTTTACTGACTTACCTATATCTTTAGATGTGCAGGTATGAGCAGACTTTTATCTGCACAAACATGCCACCAAGTTCACGGGGTCTCAACTTTTTCAGATTAAATCAACAAATCTAACGATGTGATTAGCCAGAAATGTAATTTCACGCTTAGACTTCAATTTATGTTGGTCTACCAAAAATAGACCTTTTATTGAAACTATCACAAGAATTACATTAAACATTTGTATCGATATTAGCTCTGATTTAATAACTACGTTGACAAGAATTCAAATTAAAACAAACAGACAATTAAAACTTAACTGTTGGCACATTACTTGACAGATTAAATGCTTATGAAAATAAGAAATAGGAGGAAGGAATACTGGAAGCTAAGTTAAGCTAAAGTTGGTTACTTTGAACCAGACTGGGTGACACCGTTTCCCCCACACGAGCAGACTGCTGGGCTCCCGCACGCTCAAACACACCACGGCTCGTTACCTGTTGAAGGTTCGTCTCTTGGAGACAAGAGTGGAGAAGTTTGTGGACACACACGTGGATGGGTTTGTCCAGTGGCCGTCCAGTTGGACTTCAGCGTGAGTGTGCTGATTCACGATACGAGGAACTCGCCTCCCTCGGCAGGGACCAACGGTCAAGCGCACAGACTGACTTTCAAAATAAAACTCTAGAAAACAAATTCTTCCAGAAGAGTGACAGGATCACAGTAAGGCTTTACTATGATCCTAGCGGAGACGTGGGTCGTTGACACCTGACCGGGCCGTCTGAGCTTTTCCAGAGGAGAGAGCAAGTTGTCAGTTCGTTCTCCTCCCAAACACTAACTTCCAAATAGGAAGTGCCCATTATATGGGGGAGGTGGGGTCTCCCCACCTCCTCAACGGCTACAGGCTGGTTAACAAAATAAAAGATGGAAGTATGATCCCATAGGCAGAAAGTCTCTTGACGGACAACAGGAAAACTGTTTACATAAATCGACCAGATGGCCTGCCTGTGAGCACAGCTAATGTTATGTCTAACTGTCACAGACAAAACATAGAAGGAAGCTGAACAGCTAACAGTTTACCCTGAACTGTGTCTTAGAATCAAAGCCTTGCTTGCTCTGCAGAAATAAACCAGCCGAAGGGTCAAAGTCATGCAAGTAACAGATCATCATTGAAATGACAAAAATACACTGTAGATCAATTCTGAATTAACACACATTAAAGAGAAAGTTCAATCTGATTAATTAGTGTCCATTAATTCATAATAATTGTTAACCAAAATATAAGTGTCAATTTGTCTCCTTGAGGGCTTCAAGAAGGTGTAACACTTAAGAGTTTCAGAGAGATGTGGAGAGGTGTACTTGAAGGTCAAGACATAAATATCAGAGGCTAGGTGTATCACTACATATATCATGAAAATGACAAAATGTTATTCTTTTGATTACATTAGAATAAAATTAAAGAAGCCAATAGTCTCTTTTGGTGACTATGTTCTCAGATTACAACTAATGGAATAACTTGTAGTAAATGTCTTGCTTTACTGAGAGTTCAATAAAGGTCATCTCTGGAACAGTTCAAATACAAAGGTGTATCAGAGCGGGCACGGTCATGCCCACTACAATGTCTTAGAAAAGTCTTTTTTTTTTTTTACTGAAATTGCAAAGAAGCCTTTGTATTTAATTTTTGTATGAAGCTTAATAAATTGACAAGACAAGGAAGATAATGTTTTTGTGCCCTACAAATATTTTTTGCAGAGTTTTGGCTGTATATCAGTAAGAAATATTAACAATGGGTTTATAATGATCATCTCTAGTTTTTAGTAATTTTAATAGTGTTTTTGTACCTGACTCTGCGCGTTTTTTGCGGGTGAATTACAGCCGAACTGATCTGTTAAGAATCGGAGAGGATTTACCACAGGGCACAGCTGAAATCAGCAACAAACTCAAATCAGAGCTCGGAAGATTGGACCTGCTAAAAACGTCCTTCTGGAAGCAGATGCGCTCACATCATACTGATGCTGATCTGTTTTCTTGTTGCTGTATTCATCTGTGTTCATCTGTGACCATCTGCTCATACAAACTCATGTTCGTGCTGCTGTTTATTCCCACTATATTAAGCTTAGTGTATTACTAGTTGATGCTTTTCTTAGTTAGTTCTAGATGTTATTACTGTTTTTCTCTTTCATTTGTTGTTGGATGTAACTGGGACCTCGTGTACATAATCTCGTTTTCATCTCATGTACCACATGCGGTGCAAATGACAATAAAGACTCTCTGACTCTGACTCTGATAATAAAAAAGTATATAATTGAGTAACTTTTTGACACTGGCACTGTGTTTAGAGTTAAATACAATTAAAGCTGCTATATGTAACTTTTCTAACAATATTTTTTAAACATATTTCTTCACTCTGTCACTACCTCCTGACAGACTGATGTTTGACAAGTAATCTCTGAAAAAAACTATAGTCCCCTTGCTTCTCTAAAAGCATTTCTAAAAAGCCACAGTGACCCGCCGTTAACCAGCCAATAAAAACAGTTTTTAACCAGCCAATAAAAACAGAGCTTCTCACTTCTCACACCCCTAACCCACGCCCCCGCCTGTCCCAGCCCGCAGCGGCCGTGCACGTTCTCGTTCAAAGTATTGCAAAGCGATGCAAAACTGTTTTATATGTGACACAAATGTATTAAATTCCCCTTCTTCATCCCTGATCTGGACTTTTCTTTTGTTTTTTTGCCAAAAGTCAAGTGATTGCTTCCTCCTCGCTGACTCCATGACAGAAATCATAAGGAAATGAATGAATTTGTCACGAGCGAATTAAACTCGGGTTCAACGTGGCTGCACGAGGCTCTGCAGATTTCATGGAGTTCTGGTGTGCTGGACCAGCGCTACCTGTTTTTATTTTATTTTTTAGAACGTTTTATTAACATATAAACACAGAATATCGCAGCGGCTGACAGGACATGCAGTGGAGGCGGAGCTACAGCAGTTCAGCCGAGAGCAAGCGGGAACAGAGCCATATATGACTCTGAGGGAGAGGGACCAGAAACGTGTCTCTGTTCAAAATTCTTCTAAGTTCTAGTGTGTTCCAGAAATTACATATAGCACCTTTAACAGTGGTGTTACATAGATCTTACACTTATTAAGAATAAATTGTAGGAGATGATTTAGAACAACCTCTCGCTGGGCTGCCACCTTACTGTGATGGAGGGGTTTGAGTGTCCCAATGATCCTAGGAGCTATGCTGTCAGGGGCTTCACGCCCCTAGTAGGGTCACCCAAGGCAGACAGGTCCTAGGTGAGGGACCAGACAAAGTGCAGCCCAAAGACCCAAATGATGAGTACAATAATTGGACAGAATGTTCCCTCGCCCGGACGCGGGTCACCGGGGCCTCACTCTGGAGCCAGGCCCGGAGGTGGGGCACGTTGGCGAGCGCCTGGTGGCCGGGATTTTACCCATGGAACCCGGCCCGGCACAGCCCGAAGAGGAGACGTGGGTCCCCCTTCCCATGGGCTCACCACCTGTGGGAGGGGCCAAAGGGGTCGGGTGCAATGTGGGATAAGTGGTGGACGAGGGCGGGGACCCTGGCGGTCTGATCCTCAGCTACAGAAGCTGGCCATTGGGACGTGGAATGTCACCTCTATGGTGGGGAAGGAGCCTAAGCTAGTGTGTGAGGTTGAGAGGTTCCGGCTAGAAATAGTCGGACTCACCTCAACACATGGCTCTGTCTCTGGAACCAGTTTCCTTGAGAGGGGTTGGACACTCTTCCACTCTGGAGTTGCCCCTGGTGAGAGGCGCCGAGCAGGAGTGGGCATACTTGTTGCCCCCAATCTTGGTGCCTGTACGTTGGGGTTCACCCCGGTGAACGAGAGGGTAGCCTCCCTTTGCCTACGTGTGGGGGGACGGGCTCTGACTGTTGTTTGTGCCTTTGCGCCAAACGGTAGCTCAGATTACCCACCTTTTTTGGAGTCCTTGGAGGGGGTATTGGAGAGTGCACCTCCTGGGGACTCCCTTGTTCTACTGGGGGACTTCAACGCTAATGTGGGCAATGACAGTGAGACTTGGAGGGGTGTGGTTGGGAGGAACGGCCCCCCTGATCTGAACCCGAGTGGTGTTCTGTTATTGGACTTCTGTGCTCGTCATGGATTATCCATAACGAACACCATGTTCAAGCATAAGGGTGTCCATATGTGCTCTTGGCACCAGGACACCCTAGGTCGCAGTTCGATGATCGACTTTGTTGTCGTCTCATCTGATCTGCGGCCGCATGTCTTGGACACTCGGGTGAAGAGAGGGGCGGAGCTGTCCACTGACCACTACCTGGTGGTGAGTTGGCTCCGATGGTGGGGGAGGATGCCGGTCAGACCTGGCAGACCCAAACGTATTGTGAGGGTCTGCTGGGAACGTCTGGCAGAGTCTCCCGTAAGACGGAGCTTTAACTCCCACCTCCGGGAGAGCTTTAAACATGTTCCGAGGGAGGCGGGGGACATTGAGTCTGAGTGGACCATGTTCCGCGCCTCTATTGTCGAGGCAGCTTATCGGAGCTGTGGCCGCAAGGTTGTTGGTGCCTGTCGTGGTGGTAACCCTCAAACCCGGTGGTGGACACCGGCGGTGAGGTATGCTGTCAGGCTGAAGAAGGAGTCCTATTGGGCCTTTTTGGCCTGTGGGACCCCAGAAGCAGCTGATAGGTACCGGCATTCCAAACGGCATGCGGCCCGGGTGGTTGCTGAGGCAAAAACTCGGGCGAGGGAGGAGTTTGGAGAGGCCATGGAGAATGACTTCCAAAAGGCTTTGAGGCGGTTCTGGTCCACCATCCGGCGTCTCAGGGGGGGAAAGCGGTATGCGACCAACACCATTTATAGTGTGGGGGGGGAGGCGTGCTGCTGACCTCAACTCGGGATGTTGTGAGTCGGTGGGCGGAATACTTCGAAGACCCCCTCAATCCTACTGGCACGTCTTCCACTGAGGAATCGGAGCCTTGGGACTTTGGGTCAGGCTCTCCAATCTCTGGTGCTGAGGTCACCGAGGTGGTTAAAAAGCTCCGTGGTGGCAGGGCTCCAGGGGTGGATGAGATTCGCCCTGAGTTCCTTAGGGCTCTGGATGTTGTGGGGTTGTGTTGGCTTACACGACTCTGCAATATCGCGTGGACATCGGGGGCAGTTCCCTTGGATTGGCAGACTGGGGTGGTGGTTCCCCTATTCAAAAAGGGGGACCGTAGGGTGTGTTCCAACTATAGGGGGATCACACTCTTAAGCCTCCCTGGTAAGGTCTATTCAGGGGTTCTGGAGAGGAGGATCCGTCGGATAGTCGAACCTCGGATTCAGGAGGAGCAGTGTGGTTTTCGTCCTGGTCGTGGAACACTGGACCAGCTCTACACCCTCAGCAGGGTCCTGGAGGGTACGTGGGAGTTTGCCCAACCAGTTTACATGTGCTTTGTGGACTTGGAGACTCGTTTCTACATTCTCCTCTCTGTCAACGCGCTCTGGGTTCATTTAAAAGAACTGATCATCAGATATTATCCAAAATTAAGTTTCAGGGTGGATGAAGCCGATAACCTACGTGCGTCATTTAACAGTACTCTTTGCGTGTAAACAAAATGGCTCTGTCCATGTTAAAATATAGATTAAAAATTTACAAAACAAAAACACCCTACAGTATTTCTACTGTTAAAGTAAAAGTTTATCAAATAAAGTCAAATGTTAAAAGTAATCGTGGTTCCCTTTAAAAAGAAACCAACAAGTTATGCTCTCAGATATTTTTGATTTAACAAATATTAATAATAACCTGCATTTAACTTTGATTGTAAACTTTTTTTTATTATAGAGCGCATAACCAAATCCAATCCATATGGTATCAGTGAATGGCATTTTTAGGTGATTGTATCAGAATCTGCATCATAAACCGTGAACAAAGCATGTAACATAATAGTAATTTGTTCATAAAACGAGAAAAACAGGAATGTATTTTAGAATGAGTTCTGTCCTACATTATATACACTCACCAAGTATAGCATCAACCTTTGTGTTGTCCAAAGGTGACTTTGACTCCACATCTTTATGAGCCCCCTGATTGCCTCCCAGTCAAACTTGAATTGACCAATAACTCTCTCTCTCGTAGATGAGCACTGCAAGATCTCCAACCAGCAAGGCTGAGCTGGTAGTCCGTAGAGACTTCAGCTTTCGCCTTGGGACCTCTACATCATAGTCTGGCACAAGAGGCACCTGCCTTGGAAATTGCGCCCGCGCAGTTTACCTGAAGGAATACAATCACGCCTTTACGGCAAGGGCATCAGCGTCGCGCCAGAGGCCCCGCCCTCTGGGTACTTAAGCCGCTGACGCCCATCCATCGATCTCCAGAATGCACTTCACCGAGCTTTCAGCATTGAAAAGGGCCAGGTATGTTGTACCTCGTTCCCTTCCTTCAGGTAACATGAGTTATGGTGCATAACTTTCAGTTCCCTTATCAGTCTTGTCACTCGGTGCAACATATCACTATGGGAACATAATTCATTCACGCCCTTGAAATGCTCAGCAAAATGCATGTGGAAACATCCGCCTTGATACGGCAGGCATCCCCTAGCTGCTCTCTTCAAGGTATGCAGAGAGCACCGTCCGGTAGGAAGAAATACCCCACGTAGAAAACATCAGCTTGATGTTACCACCGGGCACATAGATGAAAAACCAACTAGAGGCAGCATAAGCATGCTCCACTAGTGTGAATACTCATCCTTTTATGTTACAAAGGGCACGACTGACAAGTGTAACTCATCCTGATGTTGGAGACCCGTTAAGGGAGAGAGGAACCCCTCCATTGAACGTCTCCTAAGCAAACATAAACACCAAGGGACACCCTTGTGTATGTTGTTGCTGTTTTTGTATAAAGCAATCAAAGCCTTAGGCCCTCAGCCAGTTCCCTTCAGAGGCCAGGCTGAGAGCCGCCACAACTCTGGACGTGGGTGTAGAAGCTGCCCACGTGCCTGAGTCAGCAGGTCC
>JBBPBX010079757.1:5874-16320 GCA_038048925.1 Garcialebias charrua
ATATGTATATATATATATATATATATATATATATATATATATATATATATATATATATATATATATATATATCAGTGACGTGCGGTGAGGTTCATGGCTGGTGAGGCACTGTGCAGATTTTTTTCATATGTATAATAAAAAACAGACAAAAAATGTTCTCCACGTTTTGGCTTCTGTCTGCCATAGCTTCTTCAGCGCTTTGGATACTTTGGATAGCGTTATTTTCTTCTTTTATAATACATGAACCCTACAGAGTAGTTAATTTGCGATGTGATTGACAGCAGTTAACGGGTTGTGTTTAAAATCTCATATCAGCAATCTTTACACATACAAACTGTATCACACAAAAAAACACATTTAATTTGGAGAAAAAAATTATTTTAGTGTTACCTTTACTTATAAACTAAATTAAACTATAACAAAATCTATTTTTATTTTACAGAAAAGAGCTGTGAGAATTATTACAAGAAAGCCTTACTGTCATCCATCTAATATATTATTTAAAAAACTCAAAGTACTGAAGTTTTATGATTTGGTAAACTATAATATTTTGTTAGTTATAGAACCCTCAAATGTTCAAATGTATTTCGTCAAGAGAGAAAGCTGCTGCAGTCTAAAGGGAACTGAAATTTTTTGCAAAGCCAATATATAGGACTACAGTAGTTTGAAGGGACTGTTTATTTCAATACAGGGAGTTGAATTGTGGAATGGTTTTGGAAATGATGTTAAAAATGTAAACTCTGTGCCTATGTTTAAAAAAAAAAGATCAAAACTAAATTGTTAACAAAATACTAAAACTTTCAGTTCAGTGTTTAAAGCTGCACTGTGTAACTTTGTAATGCAGTCTGTAACTTTTCAAACAATATATTTTTAACATATTTCTTCACTCTGTCACTACTGACAGACTGATGTTAGACAAAGTAATCTCTGAAAAAAACTATAGTCCCCTTGCTTCTCTATCAGCATTTATAAAAACACTAAAAACACAGAGTGACCCGTCCTTAACCAGCCAATAAAAACAGAGTTTGTAACCAGCCAATAAAAACAGAGCTTGAATTTGAATCAGCCAATAAAAACAGAGCTTGAATTTGAATTTCAGCAGAGCCTCCCCCTCAGAGCCATATATGGCTCTGAGGGGGAGGGATCAGAATGCTTTGCCTGTTGAAAATTTTTCTAAGTTCTGCACTCTACAGAAAGTTACACATAGCACCTTTAATGTTCTAGATATTTGTAGATTGTGAAGTTACTCTTTTTGCTCTGTTACTTATAGATAATTACAGTATTGTTTTAATTGATTGTTTGAACTTGTTTTGTTTTTGAAAAAAGGGGCAGATAAAATAAGATTTCTTCATATTCTTTCATATAATATGTGATATGTTTTTTTATTTTTCTTCTGGTTTTTAATGTAAAATGAATAAATAAAAATAAATAAATGAATAAATAAATGAAGTCCATGAGCCACTCCTTCTGAACAAAGACGACTTTTTATAATAATAATAATAATAATGGATTCAATTTATACCGCACTTTTCATTAATAAAAAATCTCAAAGTGCTACAACAAATAAAACAAGTGATAAAATCAAGTAAAATCAATAATAATATCAACTAAGATTAAAGACAGAATCATGTGGAGGCAGAATAGGCCTGCTTAAAAAATAAATAAAACAAGTGATAAAATCAAGTAAAATCAATAATAATATCAACCAAGATCAAGATAAAATCATGTGGAGGCAGAATAGGCTTGCTTAAAAAGAAAAGTCTTTAAGCCGTTTTTGAAGTCAACCAGTGACTGTGGAGCTCTCAGGTAGTCAGGGAGGGAGTTCCATAGGCGGGGGGCAGCCACACAGAATGCCCGGTCTCCCATGGTCCTTAATTTGGTTCGTGGAATGTGAAGTAGATTACTGTTCTGTGATCGTAGAGACCGGGTGGATGAATATGGTGCAAGAATGTCCTTTAGATAGTCAGGTGAAGTTCCGTGTAAGCATTGGTGTGTAATGAGAGAAGTTTTGTACTGAATTCTGTAGGAGACAGGAAGCCAATGGAGGTTATGGAGAATGGGTGTAATATGTTCAAATTTACAAGCTCTCAATAAAATCCTTGCTGAACTGTTTTGAATATATTGAAGCTTCTGAAGATTTTTGCCAGGGATTCCAATAAACAGGGAGTTGCAGTAGTCGAGCCTGGAGGAGACAAAGGCATGGACGAGTTTCTCAGCATCAGAAAAAGTTAGGGATGGGCGAAGTCTGGAGATGTTTCGAAGATGGAAGAAGCAGGTTTTAAACAGATGCTTAATGTGATTTTCAAATGTAAGATGAGAGTCCATTTTTATTCCAAGATTTGTAACAGAGGTGGAGAGGGGGATGTCTTGACCAGAGAAGGAGATTGTTGTTAAAGTTGATGTTTGTATCTGGTGAGGGGTGCCAATCATTATGGCCTCAGTCTTAGAGCAGTTTAATTGAAGAAAGTTCTGATTCATCCATGCCCTTATTTCCTCCAGGCAGGTAGAGAGGGCAGTGAGTGAAGATGAAGATGGGGATGATGAGGATGCTCCAGTCCTGATGTAAAGCTGTGTATCGTCGGCATAGCAGTGAAAAGAAATGTTGAACTGATTAATAATTTGACCTAAAGGCAGCATGTAAAGGGAAAACAGCAGGGGCCCCAGAACTGACCCTTGAGGGACACCACAGGAGACACCGACTGTCTGGGAAGTGGCATTGCCAAGACTAACACATTCCAGCCTATCGGAGAGGAAAAATTTGAACCAGTCCAGGACAGTGTCACAGAGACCGACCTCCACATGAAGACGGTGGAGGAGGATACCATCGTCGCAGTGTCGAAAGCTTTTTTCTACAAGTCTTCATGTCGTCGGTATTCAGTTTTAAAAAGTCTCTCTGCCTCGATGGAGATCATTGCCAGAGAAAGCGTTCCTTGATTAGAAATGTAATCAGGAGAAAAAAATAACTGAATCACTACAACGTTCCGGACCATGCTGTCCAGCTGGAGCAGCTAACATGCTACAGAGCGGACCGAACCCTCGAGGGAGGTAAGAAAAGGGGAGGGGGGCTCTGTGTTTACATCAACAACGCATGGTGTCGTGATGCTGCTGTGGTCTACAAACACTGCTCACATTTAGTGGAGTTCATGACTATTAAATGCAGACCGTTCTTTTTACCGAGGGAGTTTACAGCTGTTTTGATTGTTGCTGTATATATCCCCCCAAGCTCCAACAGCAAAGATAGAAGTGAGGCACTAAATGAACTATATCTGCACATCAGTGAGCAACAAACAGCCCATCCTGATGCTTTTCTCATCACGGCTGGTGATTTCAACCATGCAGATTTAAAGAGTGTTCTCCCAAAAACATACAGAAACATAAACTTTGCAACAAGAGGAAACAACACCCTGGACCAGGTTTACACCACCATGAAAAATTCCTACAGAGCCATCCCCCTCCCCCACATTGGTGCTTCTGACCATATCTGTGTTATGCTAAAGCCAGCATACAGGCCACTGGTGAAAGTCACAAAACCAGTCCGCAAGCAGATACGAGTGTGGCCAGAGGGGTCTTCAGAGGCACTCCAGGACTGTTTTGACACCACAGATTGGAGTATGTTCAAAGAAGCTGCTACCACAAACAACAACACATGTCTCCAGGAGTACTCAGACACTGTATGTTCATACATCACCAAGTGCATTGATGATGTAACCAACCTTAAAACCATCACTGTTCGGGCTAACCAGAAGCCATGGCTGACAGCTGAGGTTCACAGACTCATGAAAGCCAGGAATGCTGCCTTCAAAGCGGGAGATCAGGTGGGCCTGAGGGCAGCCAGAAACAACCTGGACCGGGGCATCAGAAAGGCAAAGAAGCAGTATTCTGGGAAAATAGCTCACCGTTTCAAGGACAGCAGGGATACACGCAGTCTGTGGCAGGGAATACAGACCATCACAAACTACAAACCACCCCCCCAGACCTGTGACAGCTCAGCCTCTGCGCTGAATGAACTGAATGAGTTCTTTGCTCGGTTCGAGGCAAGTAACAGCACACCAGCACATAAACTCCCCCCCTCTCCTGATGGCCAGGTGCTGACGCTGTCCTCAGACAGCGTAAGGCGATCATTCATCAAGATTAACGCCCGGAAGGCCTCTGGTCCTGACAACATACCTGGTCGTGTGCTGAAGGACTGTGCAGGGGAACTCGCAGCGGTCTTCACGGACATCTTTAACATCTCACTGAGCCAGGCCATCGTCCCCACCTGTTTCAAAGCCACCACCATCATCCCTGTCCCAAAGAAGGCAACGCCCGCATGCCTCAATGACTATCGCCCAGTAGCACTCACCCCCATCCTGATGAAGTGCTTTGAACGGCTAGTCATGAAAAGCATCACATCTGTCCTCCCTGACTCCCTGGATCCCTTCCAATTTGCATACCGACCTAATCGCTCAACCGACGATGCCATCTCCTCTGCCCTTCACACAGCTCTCACACATCTGGACACGAAGGACTCCTATGTTAGAATGCTGTTCATCGACTTCAGCTCGGCATTTAACACCATCATCCCCCAACAGCTCATCCTTAAACTGGACAGTCTGGGGCTGAACACCTCAATGTGTAACTGGCTGCTAGACTTCCTGACCGGGAGACCACAGACAGTGCGGGTCGGGAGTAACACATCTAGCACCATCACATTGAACACAGGGGCCCCACAAGGATGTGTGCTGAGCCCCCTTCTATTCACCCTGCTAACACACGACTGCACACCATCGTACAGCTCCAACCACTTCATCAAGTTTGCGGACGACACAACAGTGGTGGGTCTCATCAGCAACAACGATGAGACGGACTACAGGAACGAGGTGAGCCGCCTGGCCTTGTGGTGCGGACACAACAATCTCACTCTCAACGTGGAGAAGACAAAGGAGATTGTTGTGGACTTCAGGAAGAAGGATGCCCAACATGCCCCTCTGACCATCAACAGCACCGCAGTGGAGAGAGTAGACAGCACCAAGTTCCTGGGAGTGCACGTCTCAAAGGACCTGTCCTGGAGCAGGAACACTGCAGCACTGGCAAAGAAGGCTCACCAGCGTCTCTACTTTCTCCGCAAGCTGAAAAGGGCTGGAGCTTCAACCCCCATCATGAGCACCTTCTACAGAGGTGCCATAGAAAGTGTCCTGACCAGCTGCATCACTGTGTGGTTTGGTGCATGTACTGCATCCTGCCGCAAGAGCCTCCAGCGCATTGTGAGAGCAGCTGAGAAGATCGTGGGCACCTCCTTGCCCTCACTGCAGGACTTACACAGCAAACGCCTCACTCGGAAAGCCCACCGCATGGCAGGTGATCCCACACACCCACTACACAGCTGCTTCAGACTACTGCCATCAGGGAGGAGACTGAGGAGTCTCCAGGCTCGAACCAGCAGACTGAGAGACAGCTCTGTTCATCAGGCAGTCAGAATGCTAAACACTCTGCCTGCTCTGCCCCCCCTCCCATTTGAACTGCCTTAACACTAAAACTTTCTCACACATTATCACTCAACACAAAGTTTTTCACTAAACTCTCGGTCATGTGCTCATACAGTTTGCACTAATTCTCATACTTGCACTAATGTCTGTATTACATCACTGCCTATAATCATAATACTGTTTACATTCTCTGTTTACATTTATTAATACTGTTTACTTTTATTACTACTGCTTACATGTAATTACTACTGTTTACATTTATTTACACTACTCTAATATCTACACCACTGCTGGTACATATACAGTGTGCTCTGAACGGTCTTATTTAGGGATGCCCAATGTGCCTTACTGCATATGCCACTTTTTGCCTCTATAACAACATCAACTACTACCTCATACATATACTGTGTACATTGACTCATACGCTGCTTTGCCACTTTGCAAATGTCAATGCTAGAAACCTTTAGTTTATTTTAGTTATACTTTTTATACTCTTTTTTTTGTGCTAGTATGCAAAAACTCAGGACAGTATTATGTTCATTAAATGTTTAATGTTTTAGTTTTAGAGTTGGTGTGGATTTTCATGCTCTTGCACCGCTATGCAAAAAAAAAAAAAAACTCAGGACAATGTTAGTTTTACTATTTTATGCTTATGTCTATTATTATATGTTTCAGTGTTTCAATGTTTAGATGTTTACTGTTGCACCGAGGGACTGAGAGAAACGCAATTTCGGTCCTGTGTATGTCCTGTACAGTACATATTGCAGATCTGACAATAAAGTTGACTTTGACTTTGACTTTGACTTTCCTTAGCGCTGTCACTTCCTCCTGCACAGCTCCGAGGCTCTGAGCTCAGTAGCCCCGCCTCCAGAGGCTCGTGTGTGTGTGAAACTGGGCACCTTCACAGCCGTCTTACGATCGCTCAGCGCACACATACAGTTTTAGACAAAACACAGGCTTCGGCAAAGCTGAGCGTCCTGCCTATACGCCACTCTACGCGCGCATTCTGTGTGCACGCGTTCGCTGGCACAGCTCTGCTTTCTTCTCTCACGTTAAATGCTCGCGTTTTAGCTCCAAATCCTTGTTGTAATGTGAGCAGCTGCGCGCAGAGGGGACAAACTGAGGTCGCTGATTGGTCACTTGCTGACACGCCTACTAAAATGATTGACAGCTCAGTGAGAGAACTCAGAGAACTCATCATGAGCAGCCCGCTGCAGCCCGCTGCTGTGTTTCTACTTTATATGTTGTAAAAAGTTATAAGAAATAAAAATAAAAACAGGGAGCGCTTTTCTTGCAGCCCACAGCCCACCAGGAAATATTTAAAACCTCGCGCAGCCAGGTAGGACCTGAATTCATTCATTTCAGTCATCGAGTGAACGGAGGAAGAAGCGATTACTTGACTTTTGGCAAAAAAACAAAAGAAAAGGCCCGATCAGCGATAAAGAAGAGGAATTTAATTCATTTGTGTAACATACAAAACAGTCCGGCGCCGGGGAAGTTTATGGTCAGACACCGCGCAAGCGTGCGCGGTCGTAAAAAAAGAGCTTTGCGCGTTCGTGCCCTGAGGGGCTATGCGGGGCTACGCTTTTGCCTCAGCGTACGTACGTCGTACAGAGGCGTACAGGGTGTACGCGCAGGTCTACCGGGACCATAAACATTATATTCACCAGCTAAACTATAGAAATGTAGTTTATATAGCAAAAGTATTTGGACATTTTAATAGCGACATAAAACAGTCAGCTCACTGCAGCTCAGCCAAGTGATTGCGCAATCTGAAGCGGAGCAGCAGATGCCTTCCGAGTCCCACACGTCTCTTCTCTTCCCAGTATTTGAACGCTAGATAAGAAAAATTGGCGATTTTGAATAAAAATCAATTTAAAACTGGTTTAGTTTTTAGTAAAATAAGTTTATAGTACAAATCAAACGCTAAAGACAATAATTACATTTATTTTTTCAAATTTTTTCTTTTTTCTTTCCATGATGACAGGGGAGGCGTGGCCTCACATGCCTCCCCTGACTGCACGTCACTGGAGTTAAGCATATTTTTGTTTGTATAAATCCCTCACCTCCATACGGTTTCCACAGCTGCAGCTAATGTTGCTGTCTGTGGCAAGATGGCTGCCGCTTGACGACGCCGCTGACTCCTCCTCAGCTTATCTAGAGTATATATCTATGAAGGAAACAGAGGGGATGAGGAAGTGATGGGTAGGTCTGGTGTCAAGGAAAGAAACCAGGAAGGACAGATGGTGGTGGATTTTGCCAAGAGAATGGAAATGGCTGTACTGTAGTCAATACCTATTTCCAAAAGAAGGAGGAACATAGAGTGACCTATAAGAGTGGAGGAAGGAGTACACAGGTCGACTACATTCTGTGTAGAAGAGGAAACCTGAGGGAGATTGGAGACTGTAAGGTTGTGGCAGGGGAGAGCGTGGCCAGACAGCATCGGATGGTTGTGTGTAGAATGACTGTTGTTGTGAAGAAGAGAAAAAGAGTAAAATCAGAGAAGAAGACCAAATGGTGGAAGCTGAAGAAGGAAGAATGTTGTGAGAAATTCAGAGACGAGCTGTTAAAGGCTCTGGGTGGTAAGAAAGAGCTTCCAAGTGACTGGGCTACTACAGCAACAGTAATTAGAGAGACAGGTAGGAAGGTACTTGGTGTGTCATCTGGACAGAGAATGGATGATAAGGAAACCTGGTGGTGGAATAGTGAAGTGCAGGACGCCATTCAAAGAAAGAGATTAGCCAAGAAGAAATATGACAGTGAGAGGACTGAAGAGAGGAGACAGGAATATAAGGAGATGGGACATAGAGCAAAGAGGGAAGTAGCTAAGGCAAAGCAGAGGGCGTACAATGAGTTGTATGGGAGACTGGACACTAAAGAGGGCGAGAAGGACTTGTACCGATTGGCAAGACAGAGGGATCAGGCTGGAAAGGATGTGCAGCAGGTTAGGCTTATTAAAGATGGGAATGGGAATGTTCTAACAAGTGAGGAGTGTGTGATGGGAAGATGGAAGGATTACTTTGAGGAGCTAATGAATGAAGAGAATGAAAGAGAAAGAAGAGTGGAGGTCATAGAAACTGTGGACCAGGAAGTGGGAAAGATTAGTGAGGGTGAAGTCCGGAAAGCTCTGAAAAGAATGAAGAAGGGGAAGGCAGTAGGACCTGATGACATACCAGTGGAGGTTTGGAAATGTCTTGGAGAGATGGCAGTGAGGTTTTTGACTCAAATATTTAATGGAATATTTGAGGGTGAGAAAATGCCTGAAGAATGGAGAAGAAGTGTGCTGGTTCCCATTTTTAAGAACAAGGGTGATGTACAGAGTTGTAGCAACTACAGGGGAATTAAGTTGATGAGCCACACGATGAAGATCTGGGAGAGAGTTGTGGAAGCAAGACTTAGACAAGAGGTGACTATCTGTGAGCAGCAGTATGGTTTCATGCCAAGAAAGAGCACCACAGATGCCATCTTTGCTTTGAGGATGTTGATAGAGAAGTAATAATAATAATAATCATCATTTTATTTAAAAGCGCCTTTCAGGACACCCAAGGACACTTAACAAACCAATGCAGTTCAAACATTATCAGCGACAAATTGAAATATAAAATACATAAAGATTATAAAATGCAAAATAATAAAAATACATTTAGTAAAGTTAATGATAAGCTAGTCTAAAGAGATGTGTTTTCAGGGCTGTCTTGAACAGAGAAAGGGAGGTGGTGTTTCGAAGGTCTGGCGGTAGAGCGTTCCAGAGGTGAGGGGCAGAGCAGGTGAAGGCCCTGCTCCCCATGGTGGAGAGGCGGGCAGAGGGTACATGGAGATGTAGCGAAGAGGAGGATCTGAGAGAGCGTGATGGGATGGAGATTTGTAGGAGGTCAGATAGATAAGGAGGGGCAAGGTTGTGGATAGATTTGAACGTGAGAAGTAGAATTTTGAAGATGATGCGTGATTTAACCGGGAGCCAGTGGAGCTGCTGCAGGACAGGAGTGATGTGGTTATAGTAGGAGGTTTGAGTGATGACACGGGCAGCTGAGTTCTGGACCATCTGTAACTTGTGGAGAGATTTGTTGGGGAGGCCGTAGAGAAGGGAGTTGCAGTAATCGATACGGGAAGTCACAAGACTGTGCACCAGGATGGCTGTGGAGCGGGGTGTGAGAGAAGGATGGAGACGGTTAATATTACGGAGGTGGAAATAGGCAGACCGAGTAATATTGTTGATGTGTGAAGTGAAGGAGAGAGAGGTGTCGAGGATGACACCGAGGCTCTTGACCTGAGGGGAGGTACAGAGAGGGTCAGAAAGAACTCCATTGTGTGTTTGTGGATTTAGAAAAAGCATATGACAGAGTGCCAAGAGAGGTGTGGTATTGCATGAGGAAATCAAGAGTGGCAGAAAAATATGTTAGACTGGTACAGGACATGTATGAGGACAGCAGGACAGTGGTGAGATGTGCTGTAGGAGTGACAGATAGCTTCAAGGTGGAGGTGGGATTGCATCAAGGATCGGCTCTGAGTCCCTTCTTTTTTGCTCTGGTGATGGACCAACTAACAGATTAGGTCAGGCATGAATCATTCAACATGGACTATGGAATCCCCATGGACTATGTTTGCAGATGACATTATGATCTGTGGTGAGAACAGGGAACAGGTGGAAGATAACTTGGAGAGGTGGAGGTATGCACTTGAAAGAAGAGGAATGAAAGTCAGCCGTAGTAAGACAGAGTACATGTGTGTGAATGAGAGGGAGGAGGTGGAACAGTGAGGCTACAAGGAGCAGAGGTCACAAAGGTGCAGGACTTCAAGTACTTGGGGTCCACTGTCCAGGAAAATGGGGAATGTGGTAAAGAGGTGAAGAAGAGAGTCCAGGCAGGATGGAGTGGATGGAGAAAAGTTTCAGGAGTGATTTGTGACAAAAAGGTGTCAGCAAAGGTCAAAGGAAAAGTTTACAAGACAGTGGTGAGACCAGCTATGTTGTATGGTCTGGAGA
>JBBPBX010079760.1:0-11458 GCA_038048925.1 Garcialebias charrua
ATACACAAGTAGGCCTCGACTTACAACGGTCTCGAGTTACGACGTTTTGCGGTTGAAAATTTATTTTGAAAAGCCGAGTTATGTGGTTTTACGTATTGAACGAATGCTACACATTACTCTCTAAAAAAGCTAAGTCTGGTCCTCTGGACATTCAAAAAACAAAACTGTACTGTGAACCCTGTTTTACGACGTAAACGGAATGGAATACGGCAGATGGATCGAGCTGGTCTGCGGTTTTACATTGTAAACGCAATAGAGAAAATGGAGGAGGGACGGAATGGCTTCACCACAGCATCCCAGTAGGAAATTAACTATTTTTTCCCCTTCATTATGGCTCCCAAATGTATGTGTTTTTTGATAATTATGTAGGGTACTGTGTTAGGATAGGCTAAGTGCTTGGTAAAATATAAAACTGTACGTATAAGGTGCAGTTTGTACGTATGTTCCGACAAGTCGAAATTCGGTTTATGATGCCGCGTAGGAACGGATCTCCGTCGTAAGTCGAGGACTACAATTTAAAAAAAATGTTGAGGATTACCTGTATACACACATTAAAAAAAAAATATATATATATATATACGTGTATATATTTATGTATATATATATATATATATATATATGTATATATATACGTGTACAGTATATATATATACTGTTTATGAATAATAAAATAAACTACTACAGTACTGTATTCCTACTTTGCGGTTTTTCACTTATCGCGAGTGGACTGAGAACGGAAACTCCTGCGATTCTTGAGGGTCTGCTGTATCTCTATTAAATGTTCTGATGTTGAGCTACAATTTAAAGTGGTAGTAGCTGCAGAGGTGTCATCAACTATTAATCTGAGCTCATATAGATTGTGCCAAATCTCTCAAAAACAAAAAAAAATAACACACATCATTATTTTCAATATTTGAGCTTTATCAGCGCTTATGTTGTTGTTTGGTGAACTTAGTCCAAAATTATGACTACAATATAGATGCCTTCAAAGAAAACTAAGATTTAAATAATTTGCATCACACCTTTTTTTCTGTACATTGAATTAAGACTTTTGTTGTTAACTGACTCTGTATAAATAAATAGAACTGAATTAAATCACATGTTCTTGTATGATGAACATTAACACCACAGCAGTCTGCACACAGTTCATGAACATTTTAGCAAGTCTGGAGAATCATCAGTCACAAAAACAAGCTCTACAAACACATCCCTGAGAGCAATGTGTGGTTCAACAAAGGCAATCAGCACACACAACCCTTACACTTTAAATATTCAGTCTGGTGCACAGTTTTAAGAGGAAATCAAATACAGGAATCAGTACTCACTGCATGAGAAGATCCTGATTTACTTTATGCAAGAAAAGATGAAAATGTTGCAGCTTGAGGCTGTCATCAGCACACAGCCCAGGCAAGCCGTTTGAACATAAGCAAACCAGGAAGACAGTTTAACTAATGAGGAAAAAATGGAGAATTGACCTAAAAAACATATGTGGGGAAAAAAATGAGAGGTGGTATAAAAGTTTAATTGGAGCGATTGGAAAAAAGAATATACAGAACAAAAGTTACTAAACCTACAGGTCCAACATTTCTTACAAAATGACCCCCCCACACACACACACACACACACACACACACACACACACAAATAATCCATTCAAATTATCATACTAGAAAATTTCTTAGGAACCATTAGGGATGGTATTGCAGTTACTGCCCAACATTCTGAAAACCCAGGTCGTTTTTTGATTAACTTTTGTAATAATTAAAGTTATGACAAAATACTTTGTACTGTGTTTTTTATTTTATTTTATTGATAATAAAATTTTAACAAACCAGTAGATACAATATCAATCAATCAAGAGCAAAATTAACAAATTAAAAATGTTGACAAAACAGTAGACATAATATCAATACAGTATTATATAACAAAAAGAACAAGTGAATAATGCCAGGGGGTTATGAACAAACAAATAAAAAGAAGTGTATATATACATACATGCTCACATATAAATGTACTAGTACTGTATATGTAAAGAGAGAAGAAAAAAACTGGAAAAAAAGTTAAGCCACAAAAATGTTGAAGTGGGTACACAAATCTGTAGTTTTTATGGCTTTACTGTTGTTTGAGAACTGAAGTGTTCTAATATATTGTTTGAATTCCTCTCTTTGTACTGTGTTTAGTTCAAGCCAGTGGATCACTAGGGTCACCATGGTTACCACATTCCTGTCTCTCACTTATTGATAGTTTTTTAAAGACAGACAGAAAGAAACAGAATCCATATTAAGCCTTAAAAAAACAATCAATGTGATTTAAAAAAAAATATAATAAAGACATCAATGAACTTAAAGTGGCAATAATGTTTGGTCATCACACAAGTAAATTTTATTATGTCAACAATGGTTTACTAAGATTTGATCAGTTTAAAAAATACCTTGAATTTTCAGTTTTGAGGATAAACAAATGAGCTCAAATATTTGGACTCTGAGAGAAAACTAAAAGTCCTAAAACAGTGACAAACACACTGGGTTAAAAAAAAAGATTAAATATCTATGGTTTGATGTAACTCAGTTTCATCAAACCATATAGTTTGGTCACAAAAACAAAAAAGAGACAAATATCCCAAATAGGGACCAAACAGACAGAGTCTGTTTGTTAAATGCGAATCCAAAACGTTTCCTTTTGGAGAGTTTCCATGCGTCACAACCTCTTCCAGGAGACATCCTGAATTAATTACTGACATATCTATAACTGAGTCATGCATCAGGACAGTTGAGTAATATTCCACATAATGTCAGTGTCCCTGAAGCTGGAAGCTGTGAGAGTTAATTTAATAATGTCCCAGTGATATACATAGATTTTTTTTCATTCAAACTTTACTTAAACAGGTTACCGGTAGTCTCATTGAGCCTCGAGGACTCATCTACCTGATTTTAACAAAAAATGATGACAACAGTTGGTGTACCTCTCCATAGACAGAATGTCTAATAAACTTTGTAAACACACATTTTATAACTTTTTTCATGTGTATGTGATACTTCCAGATAGGAAATTTAATTTTAGGATATTCAATAGTAATATGTTCACCGTTTTAAGCATTTTGTCTATTGTTGTTGTTGTTGTTGTTGTTGTTGTTGTCCACTGTTGTCATCACTCTTTGTTAAAATTCAGGTCTCTCTTGTAAATGAGTCCCTGAGGCTCAATGGGATTAAGCTGTATAAATAAAGGTTGAATGAATTAATTTGTTTTTTATTCTAACAGATTCTTAAAATAAGCTGTCAGATCTGAGTCCTGTTTGTGAAATCATAAAGTAAAAACAGATGTTCAAACATTCTTGAGACCCTGGTTTCCTCTTCACAGAAAGTTTAGACCACAGTGAGATGTTATCTGTGTTTGGGCTGAACAAAAAGTCCAGATAATCATTAGCCAGTCAAAAAACCATCTCTAAACATCATGCATGCAAATACAAAGCTCGTGTGCTGTCTCTCTACTACTTCTGGCGTTTAGAGCAATCAAGAATTAAAGAATAAAATTACAGTTTAGACAAAATGCAACAGAGTTGAAATTCCACTCAATTGAACACGTTTTAGTTAAATTATGTTGCAGGTTTTAGAAAAAGGCAATTTTTTAGGCATATTTGTGTAAGACAGCATTTGTGTTTATTTTCATCAAAATATTAAAATAGGATGCTTTGTTCAGAACGTCCAGTTTCACAACTAGATTAAGACTTGTCAGTGGTTCATTGTCATTTTAATTATTAATGATTTTATGATGTTTCAAGTTTTCAAATTTACAATTGTTATGCTTTGTAAAAGTTAATTCATTCTTCAGATAGTGGCCACGTTTTACTTCAGTGTGGTGCTTTTGTACAGTATAAGCAGCTAAATAAAATATATATCACTTGTTGGATTTTAAACTGAGTGTAATGACTACTGACATAACATTAGATAAGAACAGGCAACAGTATTGGTATGTTATATCTTTACTGGGGTTTCTTTTTATGGAGTTCCTATTGTTGAACTGCAGTAAACTTGTGTTCAGATGTCACATTGTGAAAATAAAAGTTAACATATCCATCTTGTTCACTTAATGCAAAGTTCCTGGTTAGTAAAGTCTTCTGATTTACTAGGGAACCCAGTAGCACTTTATTTTCTGCAAATATCACTTTACAACGTGTACACTTGTATGCACAATTACTCTACAGGCTGTCTTGAAGACCATTCATATGGAAATATGATACTGTCAATAAAAAATCATGAGAAATGGTTTCAGGGTGGCCCAGTAATTTGACATCTAAATGATTGTTTAATCCTAATAAAAGCTAACGCTGTAATCCTTTCCTTTTGTAATAACTTTCACGTCCGTGCCAGGCCAAGAGAAAAGTGTGAGCTTCATTTTGAGCTGCTCCTCTCACTGACAGCTTTTAAATCATCTGAACTTTTCTGCAGCAAGATTTTAGTAGAAGTGAAGGAACATCATTTGCTGCTTGGACTTAAAACAGTATGAAACGTTCCCCTGATGCATGCTCAAAACAGTGTGAAAGGTTCTTTGAAAACCGCTGCAACAAAATAAATATTTCCACCCAGTGCAGTTTTAGTGTTACTGAGCTAACATGAAATCATAATAAGAAAATACTCAACTAGTTATCCTGCTTGATTTAGTTTAGTTTTCTTATTATGGGTGAAGTAACGTTTACAGAACCAGTTCAGAAACTTTCCTGGGACTTAATCCGCACTTGTCAGAATCAATGCAAAGTCAGTAAAATATCAAACATGTCATTTAAAATAGAAAACAAGGCAATTACGTTTATCTCCTGTTAACAGTCTTGATGTAGATATATGTTCAGTTGTAGATACATTTGAGCTAGATCTCTTATTTTCCTTTTAGATTTTTAAAGGATTTATTCATATTTTTGTTGCCCCTATACTCAAGAACTTTTTCCTTATAATTTCTGCTTCTGCTTTTATTTTCAGATTGTACTCATGCACTGATGATGGCATGAGAAAGTGGCAACATACCCACAAATATGAGAAAAACATCTGATAAAAGCTTCATTCCCACACTAAAGCTCAGAAAATTTAGCCGATGACTCATGATGAATAAGGTGAAGTGTACACCTTAAAAACACATGGAGGTAAAACCTGCTTTCGCTGTCCACTGATTTAAAATACACATAAGCAGCTGTGTCGAGGAGGGCTTCTTTATGCAATAATAAATAAATAAAATTAAATACAAAAGTGCCATCTCTGGCATCACATGAAAATAAATTAAACCACAGAATGTATATGAAAATTGTATGTTACAAAACTCGAATTTTATGTGGCAGACGTTAAAACCAAATATGGAGATGTACGCTTAAATTAAAAGTTGAATGTTTTTGTAATTTTTTTATTTTTTTATGAAATTTTGCTGTGATAACAAAGACAACAGCTAAAAGTAGAGGATAAGAAAACATGCAGAATAGGACACGCAGACCTGGACTCAGCCGTTTCTCAGACACCTCAGATCTTATTTTAATGACAGTTTTCCTTTTTGGCCTAGAACCAGTGTGCTGAGGTTTCTCCTGTCCATCTCCAAAAATCAAACCTCCACAAAGAGCTAAGGGATGGATTATTTTTAGTGTACAAACAGACACACTGTCCATGAACTACAGAGATAACTGTTGTAGTAAACTGTGACAGGTGTAGGCTGACATGTCATTCAGTACAGAGTTCGATGGAAACAGAGAGTTTCAGGGCTTATGCCTCACTACGGATATTAACATATGGAAAGAAAATATTGTTTATTGTAAACTAGGCACAAATGAACAGGAAATTCAAAGCTGGAAGAACTGGGTAGGCTAACTGTATATATTCAATAGGGAAACAGTACAGCACTGACAGAAAACAAAACAGCTGATCAACTTTTTAGACTTTATTTATGTATATTTTTTTATTTTTTTATTTTATAGCATCTACTTTATTTAACTAATATGTTTATTTTTAAAGCAAATATAGCATCTACCTCATGGCATCAGTTTTTTATTTTAATTTTATTTTTTTAAAGATGATTCAGCTACAAGAAAATACTGTTTTTTGATCCGGGATGTAAAAGATGATTATGACTTTATCTATAAGGATCTTTTGAACAGAATGTTTGGAAATAAGATTGTTTTAGGTTTTACATATGCCAAACTTCGGACAGTTAAGAATATTTTGATAAATATTTTAACACTTCTGCCAAATTGTCAGATTAGTTTGAGGAAGAATAAGATTAGAAGTGAAACGAGATGAGAGATGAATGGACTATCCTCCCCCACTTCAACTCGGTGGTCAGAAATCTTGGAGTGCAGCTTGACTCCAATTTAAAGTTTGATAAACAGATCAGTTCTGTTGTCAAGACCAGCTTCTTTCAGCTCCGTCTGCTCTCCAAAGTCAAGTCATTTCTTAGTCGTGGTGATCTGGAGAAGGCCATCCATGCCTTTGTGACCTCCAGACTTGATTATTGTAATGCTTTGTATCTTGGCATTAATCAATCCTCCATCTCCCGTTTACAGCTTGTACAGAACTCTGCCGCGCGCTTTTTGACCAACACACGAAAATATGAACACATCACTCCTGTCCTGTCCTCTCTACACTGGCTCCCAGTTCAGTTCAGGATACAGTTCAAGTTGCTGCTGTTTGTTTTCAAAGCTCTGAATGGACTTGCTCCCCTCTACATCTCAGAACTTCTGAAAGTCCATCAGCCTGGCAGGGACTTACGATCTGCCAGTCAACACCTGCTGGAGGTGCCTCGCTCGAGGTACAAGCAATGGGGAGACCGGTCATTTTCTGTCGCCGGCCCAAAAGCCTGGAACAGCCTCCCCCTTGAGCTGCGTGCCACCTCCGATCCGACTCTGTTCAAAACCAAATTGAAGACCCACTTGTTCAAAAAAGCTTTCAGTGTGTAACTTTTATTATTTTGTATTTTAGTATGTAGCATCTTTATTTCAATTGCATTTTTATTTCCACTTGTTCAAAAAAGCTTTCTGTATGTAACTTTTATTACTTGTGTTATTTTAGTATGTAGCATTTTTTATTTCCATTGCCTTCTTTTATCGCTGTGGTTTCTTATTCTATTTTCATTGATTTATTGTTCCCGTTTATTCTTCTTTTTATCCTGTTAAGCACCTTGGTCAATGCAAGGCATTGTGGAAGGTGCTATACAAATAAAGTTTATTATTATTATTATTATTATTATCGCAAAGGCATACAAAGCAAAGCCAAGGTCTTTTTCCATTTGTTATCAAAGAAGACATAAAAACCTAGTCAGACGCTCAGATTCTTGATGATGTCAGGAACCTTGAGTTCTGCACAGAAAGACCTTAACTTTTCCTGTTCACAAAAGGTTCTTTCAACGAATTCACTGGAAAATGTCTTGAGATTTTAAGGAAAAACCATGTGCTAAATCATCAAAAATGGTTAAATCATGTCATCTGGACCTGTTTCTTTAAGGGAGAAATGTCGCGTTCCCCATCCAGAGGACTTTGTCAGTCTGCGGCATGCCAACCAGATATGTCCCATATGTAGCCTTCACTGCTTTGTTTCAAGCCAACCTTCTATTGGAATCTCAGAAGCTGGTTTTAACTCATGCAAACAGAGGACACCCATACAAAACAATCAATTATTATGTACAAAAATCAAATATTTTAGGCCAGACGGCCAACTACTCACAGAAACAGCCTGAGGACAACCAAGGCCAAAGTGGTTCAGAAAAAGGTTTGTAAGCGCAATCATCCAGGTAGACAACAAAAATAGTTAAAACATGTCATCTGGACCAGTTTCTTTCTACTTCTGAGATTCCAACAGGAAGTTGGCTTGAAACACAGCAATGAAGGCTACCTATGGGACAAATCTGGTTGGCAGCCACAGACTGACAAAAATTCTCTGGATGGGGGACGAAACATTTCTTCACTTAAAAAAACTGGTCTAGGTGACACGATTTAAAGACCGTGTAAAGTGAAATTAAATGTGTGTTTTTAGTTTGTCACATGGCATAAATATGTGTTATTAATCACCCATTTAAATCTGACTGATTAAAAACATTGTTTACCTTATAAAATTAAGTCTCAAAAATCATGAAAAAACATGATTTTGCCTTGCCCTGGAACGCTGGGGGCGTGTCAGTGCGTGGGCGTGGTTTCAGCGCAGCTGCGCTCGTGTCCTGCCCCTGCCCTGAGCTGACTGTGTGGAGAGGCAGGCAGCAGAGATCCAGTAAACCTGCTCTGTTTTTATCCGAGTTCTGTCTGTAACAGCAGCTACTTTTTCCAAGAGTTACGCTGTTTTTGTAAATAGTTTTCTTGTGTGTTTTTAATCTGGAATGAATAAAAAAAAAAAAAAGAGTTGTACCATGCGGGAATTGAACCCGTGGGGTTTGGGACAGAAGGCAAGCACTTTATCCATTGACCTATCCAGGCATTACAGATACTTGGTATAAAACCACGCGATATAAAAACATGTTATGATTTGTACGGGTGCCCTGACCATTGCGACATCCAGGGAAGATGCACGAACGAGGCATAATTGATTAGCTAGCTAACAATGAACAAAATATCTATGCTATTGCTATCTGATGCTATCTGCGATTCGCGAGTGAACGGCTCCACCGAGGCGAATTTATACGGCTGGAGCTGCAGGGGGTGGGGCTATACTAATGAGGACCGCGTGACG
Organism: Garcialebias charrua; assembly: GCA_038048925.1. Classification (NCBI taxonomy): domain Eukaryota; kingdom Metazoa; phylum Chordata; class Actinopteri; order Cyprinodontiformes; family Rivulidae; genus Garcialebias; species Garcialebias charrua. The sequence goes on from JBBPBX010079760.1 coordinate 8,685, forward strand.
AAACGCGGTCACATTTAAAACACGCCTAAAAAATCCTGAAACAGAAATATGTTTATACACAGTTTGCTCTATAACTCCAAAATTAATTGAGCTACAATTTTGAGACTTTTTACTCATTTACAAGATTACAATTATGACATTTATAATGTTTATTGAAGAAAATGTTGAAATTCACTTTACACTGTCTTTAACCATTTTTGTTGTTATCTACCTGGGTGATTGACATTACAAACCTGTTTCATGTGGTAAATCGTTTAACTGGTGAATATTCTCAGTCATCCAGGACATGATAAAATCAAAAAAGGTGTTCACTACAGAAACAAATAAAGTCCAGTTGTTTCTGTATTGAACACCTTTTTTTGATTAAATCATTTAACTGTTTTATCATATAAATGCAGACATAAAAATCTGCAACATCATTTTGTTCACATTTCAAGATTTCAGTTGAATGAACAAAGTTCATCTTTGCATAAATCATGTACTTTTCAAGTCTTATATGAAGCATACAACTAATTTATATGGATAAATACCCTGATGCATGCTCAATAATCCAGGTAGAACAATCTAAAAAAGCTAAGTCTGGTCCTCTGGACATTCAAAAAACAAAACAAAACAAAGCAAAAAAATGTAGAAACGTTTCGTCTTTCGTCCGAAAGACTTCCTCAGTCTGAGATGCTGTATTCAGCTCAGTCTTATAAATAGCACCCTCTCACAGTGGATCAACCAGTTGACTGATGACAGCTGAAACCAGCTGCTCACGTGATCAAGGAGGACCATCAGCCTAACAATGGATCGTTAGCACCCTGATGGATCAGTTTATACTGTAATCAGTTTATACTGAAAACCCTGAAACAGCAACTTGTATGTGGTGTTTTGCTACTTTGGTACAGTAACTATGTAAACAGCTAAATAAATAATAATGTAATGGTTAAAATTTAGTTCCTGTTTCTACATAAAAAGTAAAAAAGAATAACAACAATGTTTTAACTTAAGATTAGTTGGAAAAGTATGTGTACACAGATCTTTATACAGGAGCATCTCAAAAGATTAGAATATCATGAAAAAGTTCAAAATTGTGTCAATCATTTCAGAAAGTGAAACTCACATATAAAAGATCCACTACACACAGAGTGAAATATTTCAAGCTTTATTCATTGTGATTTTGATGATTATGGCTTACAGATAATGAAAAAACAAAACTCGGTTTCTCAGATAATTAGAATATTGTGAAGAGGTTCAATATTGTGAACTCCTGGAGTCAAATCCTAATCAGTTGATTAACTCTTAGACATGAGCTACAAACGTCTCATTCCTAAGTAAGTAAGTAAGTAAACTGTATTTATATAGCACCTTTCACAGACATACTGTAAAATCACAAAGTGCTTTACAAAAAGGACTATACTGTACATAATAAAATCATAATAAAATCATAAACTCTCAACATGCTGTACAAAATGGTTACACATGATCAACTCTAAAATCGATAAGCACATAATCATAAGCCTGTTTGAAAAGATAAGTCTTAAGACTTTTTAAATGCATCAGTTGACTCGGAGCCGCGCATTGATAGAGGGAGAGCGTTCCAGAGCCTCGGTGCCACCACCTGAAATGCTCTATCACCACAAGTTTTAAAATGAGTTCTAGGAACTGACAGTAACTGATTGGAAGACCTCAGAGTTCTAGACTGACAGAGTGGCTTCAAAAGGTCCAACATACAGTATACTGTATTTGGGAGTCTCACCATGGAGTGCTTTAAAAGTTAAAACCAACATTTTAAAATGAACCCTAAAATATATCGGAAGCCAGTGGAGAGTACAGAACAGGAGTTATATGATCTGTTCTGTGGGTTCTAGTCAAAAGTCTGGCTGCAGAGTTTTGCACAGACTGAAGAGAAGCCATGGTGGATTTACTCATCCCTACTAAAAGGCTGTTGCAATAATCCAACCGAGAAGAAATAAAGGCATGGACAATCATTTCTAATTCTGTTTGAGATAAAATAGCTTGCAGCTTTGAAATGTCCCTTAAATGATAAAAACAGTTGCGAACTAAAGGCCCCCTCATAGCTCTGTGTTCGGTCGAACGCAGAGCTATGGGGGAGCCTTTAACAGTTTACAATGATTGTCCATTGACAGAGAACTGTCAAAGAGAACACCCAGATATCTAAGGTTGTTTTTGTTCAAAATATTTAAGAACCCAAGATGCTTCCTTATTTCCATGATTTTATCATCAGGAGCAACGATAAGCGTTTCAGTCTTATCAGCATTTAACTGCAAGTGGTTGTCATTAAGCCATATTTTAATGTCAGATAGGCAGTTACTGAGTTCAGTCAATTACTGTAGTAAAATTCCTCAAGTCAAGCCGCTCCTGAACCAGACACATCAGAAGTGTCTTACCTGCTGAGGAGAAAAAGAACTGGACTGTTGCTCAGTGGTCCAATGTCCTCTTTTTAGATGAAAGGAAATTATTCATGTCATTTGGAAATCAAGGTCTCAGAGTCTGGAGGAAGAGAGGAGAGGTCCAGAATCCATGTTGCTCTAAGTCGAGTGAGAAGTTTCCACAGTCAGTGATGGTTTGGGGCCATGTCCTCTGCTGGTGTTGGTCCACTGTTTTCTGAAGTCCACCATCCAAGCAGCATCTACCAGGATAAGAAAGTTCATGCTCAACCATCCAGGTACCAAATCCAATAATTCTCAGTCGGGTCATCTTGTCAGCAAGAACTTTCTTGCCTTGAACCACTTTGGCTGTGGCTGCGTGCCTGGGAGGAGTCGACGAGG